>JAFBJT010090781.1:224-21692 GCA_016785325.1 Chascanopsetta lugubris
TGTTCTGTGGTGGGCCTGATTACAGCCCTGCTGTAGTGCTGACATTGGCCCGCGCCGACTCCTCATCTATAAACACTGAAACACACACACACACACACAGACACATTTGCGTGCACATTCACACACACACACACACACACACACACACACACACACACACACACACACACACACACACACAGACACACACCAGCCCCCACCTTCCCACACACACACACACACACACACACACACACACACACACACACACACACACACACAGACACACACCAGCCCTTAAGTTCCACCAACTCTGCCAGCGGCTACCGTGGCATGACTTCATTCAGCAACCATTCCCTGCGTCAAACAAAATGCCTCTGTCACCAGAAAAAGGAGGAGAGCGGGGGGAAGGAGGGATGGAGGGAAGAGGAGAAGGCAAAGGGAGAGGAGGGAGTGTGGATGTGCGGTAGCTGTGCGGAGGCCTCCATGTTTTCCACCACAGTTTGGGAGGAGGTGAGGTAATTTTAGATGGAAGGTCCCTGAGGCAGGACGCTGGGAGAAGGTCTTCCTCTCAGAGGGAGAGGAGGAGGAGGAGGAGGGAGGAGGGGGGAGGAGGGGGAGGAGGGGGGGAGAGAGGAGGACGCTGCGAGGTCTACCTCTCGGAGGGAGAGAAGGGGGAGGAGGAGAAGAAGTAAAGAAGAAGAGGAGGAGAGAAGGGGGGGGCATGGATCTGATGGGCAGCTCAGCTCTGAGGCAGCTCCGACTCTCACTATTAACTAATGACATAACCAACATGATGAATCATTCAGCTCCAATACAGTCAAATAAAAAGCTCTTGACTTCCCTCCATGTTAACTCAACCCAGCAATTAGTTTTATTGTCATCACCATTAAAGTGGTCCAGATGAAAGGAGGCCAGACGCTGGATAATGATAAAATGAAAAGGGCATTAAAAGTTAATGTGTTTCATATTTTTCAAGTTGAATCCGTTGAAGTTAGTTTTTAATAACCCTCTTTTTTTTTTATATACGTTGCAGGAGCGTCTGCATTATGAGACGCTGAGTCAGCACCTGGGGAAGCTGGGTGAGGACGCAGGGAAGATGGTTCATCGAGTCATTGACCTGACGAGACCCGAGGATCTGGATGGTGAGAAGCCTGTGTTTTTTTTTATCTGGATATTGTTTTTCATCTATTTATTTTCTTTACGGTTTTCAGAGTGTTTGCATTCATGAACTCAGTCATTTAGGAATCTAAAAGAACAGATAATGGAAACTTAAAGGAGGAAGTGGGATTCTTAAGTCACATCCTGCTCAGAATAAACAGCTCCGGTGACCCTCAGCTCGGGGGCCCCAGTTAGAAGAGGAGGCCCCGACTTCTGTTGGTGCTGTGATGAAGAGGGGGCAGAACACACAGGTATTCAGGAAGTACAAATATTTATTGTGCTCCGCGGGAAGCTGAGCGAGAGAGACAGGAAGCTGAAGGACGCCGTCCTCAGCTAAACACAGCACTTCAGAACATGACACTGTTATTATTCCTTCACGTACACAAGAGACTTCGTGTTCCTCTTCTTCTCTTCATGTTTGTAACTCACCGGCTGCAGGAATGCAAACAGAAGCAGGTGAAGACAGAGTCCATGTTAATGGTCAAAGGAGTTCTCTTCAGATATGTGGACGTTGTGTGAGGACAGAGACTGTCCTCCTCAGCCACCTGCTCCTCATAAAGCTCCATGTTTACAGGCCGAGGGTCCATCCTGCTTCAGTTTACACTCACAACTGTAAATATCAGACTGAGAGAGACCTTCTGTTAGTGTGAACATGTGGAGGGCATCCCCACCAAACCCCACCGAACCCCATTATACCCCATTAAACCCCACCGAACCCCACCAAACCCCACCAAACCCCACCAAACCCACCAAACCCCACCAAACCCCACCGAACCCCATTAAACCCCATTAAACCCCCCCCACCCCCCTTAAACCCCCACCAAACCCCACCAAACCCCACCGAACCCCATTATACCCCATTAAACCCCACCAAACCCCACCAAACCCATCAAACCTCACCGAACCCCACCTGACCTTTGTTACTCCTCCTCTAACAAGGAGGCAACAGATGTGGAGAAGACAAACAGGAAGTGTTGATCTCCATCCAGCGCACTGGACATCAAACGTGTCACACGGCCTGATGAACATGACCTTTCTTTGTGTCGCACAGGAAATAACATCACGGAGGCTCGAGTGTTCAGGGAGGCGCGGGGGCGGGGCAGCAGCGAGCCGCACATCAAACGGCCCATGAACGCCTTCATGGTTTGGGCCAAAGACGAGAGGAGGAAGATCCTGCAGACCTTCCCCGACATGCACAACTCCAACATCAGCAAGATCCTGGGTGAGACTCTCACACACTCATATTATACAGGGAGGGGGGTGTGGAGGTGGGGTGGGGGGGGGGTCTGTGTTTTCATTGTATCTGTCTGTCACACACCAACACTACATGAGCACAACACTGCTGGAAGGCCACAGTTTAGTCCAGGGAGGAACATTTTACAGTTTGGAGATGCAATTTAGTTTGACCTTGTTGTGTTTCCACTTTATTTATTCAATCTATGGTGGTGGTGGTGGTGGTGGTGGTGGGGAGGGGGAGGGGGATGCAAACATGTTGCTGGGATTTAAAAAAAGCTGTCGTTCATGTGATGACTCGGAGTGAAGGGTATCGACTTATGTCACGTGTGCACAGCCACATGTATGACTGAGTTGTGAGGGGATGAGAACAGTTGATGAAGATGTTGAGGTTCAGCGTCTCTGCTTTGGTCTCGTCTTTACTTTGGTTCTACATTTCATTATAAATTATTCATTGAAGAAAAAATAAACTCCTCATTTGCATTCTACTCTCATTTTGGCTGCCAACTTGTTTCTACTCTAAACATATTGAAACTGCTGGGATTCAGCCTGGTCACTTCTATGATAAATCACCTGTCTGTCACTTCATCATTCAACCACGGTTGCTGATCACAGGTCAGTTCCGTCTGCGACGCTGCTGCAAATTGGAAATCAAGAAAAAAAAAGTGACTCACCCATTTGCAAACTTGAATGTTTGAGTGGAGGCAAAAAGCCAAACACAGTTTTTGGACAGAGAACATTGTTCTCATGCGCTGCTCACGGACTCATGCACTCTGACAATTAATCAACAAAAACCCGTGTGGCCACAAAAGTGCTTTTGCATGGTGGCGTTATCAGAGACACGGAGCCCGGCGCTGTTGTTCAGGGTCGACCTCTCTGCTCATTAACTCTCTCTCTCTCTCAGAGCCTCTTCTGCAGTTCACAGAGTTTCTCACCGACACTCGGCTCTACAAGAAGCGCCAGTGTGTTTCAACCTGCGGCTCACAGAGCTGCACTGTGTGGCCCTGACCAGTGTGATGGATGCATTCAGTTAAAAGGCAGCCGTGTTGATACTAACCTCCTCCACACAGATAGCCATTCACACGCTGCTCGGCCGAACCCTTCTTCATGGAACCTTCATGAAGCTTCCACTGTCCCGTCACGCTGAATGTAAATGCTTCTCCTGAGCAGCGTCAACAAAGTGCTGTTTCTTAGGTGGAGCCGCCGACGGACTCTGATAAAGAGAAGCTTTGTCTCCCGCTCAACTGCTTCTTATATTTATAGGTTGCAGCTTCATTAACCGACATGATTCACATCATCGCCGAAACTCTGCCGAGACGTTATTTGAGTCCACATGCGAAGGCATTTTTGACATTTTAGAACATTTCTTACAATTATTGACGGCAGATATCGTGACTGCATCGTTAATGTAAACAAACAAGCTCTTCATCGCACGTCTGTGAGTAAAAATAATTCATTTTCCCGATCTTTACGGAGCCTTCATGGCGAGACTGGAACAAAATGCAGAAAACAACTTGTAGCATTGTGTACGTTTGCAGCTGTGTGTGTACAATGCGCATAATAACACAGCTGGACTGTGGGAGTGGGAGGCTTTAAAAAAAGTTCTGCTCCTGCTTCCTGTGGACAAAATGACATGAGTGGTTTGTGCTGAACCTTGATAAACAGAGGAGTGTGTATAATGTCCCTGCACACTGGTTCAGAAGGTCCCCTCATCAAAGTATTTGGGTGATACAATATATAAATAGTGCACTGACAATGAAAGAGGAGCCTCTGACTCTGGAGGGGATTCGTACATCAGAATCTAAATGGTGCTGGATGAAAATGCGGAGCGAGTGAAACTAAAACAGACACATCTCGATCCTCAGGCTCTCGCTGGAAATCCATGACCAACCAGGAGAAGCAGCCTTATTACGAGGAGCAGGCTCGACTCAGCAAGATCCACCTGGAGAAATATCCCAACTACAAGTACAAGCCCCGCCCCAAGAGGACCTGCATCATCGACGGCAAGAAGCTCCGCATTGGAGAGTACAAGCAGATGATGAGGTCACGACGTCAGGAGATGAGGCAGTTCTTTGTGGGGTGAGTCCTGAGAGAACTTTTTTTTGGGGGGGGGGGGGGGGGGTATGTGCTCATACTGCTTTTATTTGTGTGGACTTTTAATGAGACCGTTTTACATGTTGAAACTATGCAACTCTGAGTAACTATGAGTGCAATCGCAAAGTTTAAGGAGCCACCGTCTTTGGTTATCGTGTTTGGCGGAAACGTAAATACCTAGAATCTCGTCTTGGGTGAAATGTAGAGAATCAGCGTGTTCTATTCTTTGTTCTTTTCCATGTGTGAGTGCGACTGTAAAGAGGAGATCATCCTCACCGTCGGCCGGAGGTCCGTGGAGTGATGATGGGCTTTACGGAGCCTTTCTGGAAGGTCCGCTGGCAGCCGTCTGTGGTTCTATCTGCAGAAGCCTTTAAATGTTTCTGAGGAGCTTTTGCATTTGTCAGAGTGCAGCAGCTCAGTCAGGGGAATAACAGTGGCATTGTCCTAATGGGAACCAGCCATGATGTGTTTAAAGCCATCACAGAGCCTGAGATGGATTTACCAGAGGCCAGGGCTTTGAATAGGAGCGACTTTTAATAGCTTGTCATTTATTGAATTAGGACAATGGCGGGTGCTTGCGGGCAGTGAAATTGGACACAGACAGACACAGTGGAATATGAAATGTAAGCAGATGTTAGAGAAGGAACAAGAGCGAGGCAGACGTCAGCGGCCCAATGCCACATTTACTGTGTGTGGTCAAGTCCAAAGAAAAAACAGGAGCTGATGATTCTTCAGGCCTGGACTTTCAATCAAAGTGAACTCACTCAGCAGATCGGAGCCAGCTCACAGCCAGTCTCTGGCACATCCCATAATAAGTAATACAGTGTTGTTCTAAAGAGGCTAATGTGCTAATGAGTCTGCCTGAGTCTGGCTACACACACACACACACACACGCGAACGCACACACACACACACACGCGAGCGCGCACACGCACACACGCACACACACGCACACACACACACACACACACACACACGGCTCCATAAGACATAGCAGAGAGAAGTGCTCAACTAACTTTTCTGCTTTCTGTGTCTGATGTGAGGAGCCACAGGGCCTCCGTGCACACGTGTGTGTGTGTGTGTGTGTGTGTGTGTGTGTGTGTGTGTGTGTGTCGGGACATGCCCGAGCAGATGAGAAGTTTAACTTCTCTGTCGCTGTTTAACTGAAGTAGCCTCACAATGAATGTTTGGCTCCAAGGTTCAAATCAAATCCTGAACCAGGTCTGATCCGTCCGAGTCTGTGGACTCTGTCAGAACCTGACTCTTTGATCTGTGTCACACAGGATCTTTGTTCCAGATTTAATTGAACCACAACTCATACACACAGAAACATTAAGTTTGCTGTCTAACTTAGTTACTTTACATATATATTTTTTGGAACGCTAACACTATTTCGATTTCTTTCAGATGGTACATGGGTTAAGGTCAATACTCCGCAGGAACAGAGAACTTTAGTCTTGCTCCCGGGGCTGTAAGAACAAAATGATGTCATTTTGTTCTTACAGCCCTGATCTGTGCAGTGCACAGCTTTGTTCTTGTTCTTGTGTCCGACAGCTGTCGTGTGATTGGTCAGAAATGTGTTCTGCACTCTAAGTTCTTGTGAAGTATGAAATGTCCTGACCAGCAAGAACTTTGTTCGTGCGGCTCTGGGAGCGAGAACAAAGTTCTCTCTTCTTGCGGAAGTATGCATCGAGCTTAAACCCGTGAAAGTTGTGATTCCTGTTATTTATTTTCAAATCGGATTTTGTGATGAATGAACATCTGTCTCAACTCTTCCTCCTCCTCCTCCTCCTCCTCCTCCTCCTCCTCCTCCTCCTCCTCCTCCTCCTCCTCCTCCTCCTCCTCCTCCTCCTCCTCCTCGCTCAGGCCTCAGCCACCAATGGCTCTGGGCAGCAGCCCGGGTGCGGTAGGAGTTTACCCAGGTGCCATCGCCATGGCAACGACGGCCACGCCGTCCCCCCACCTCACCTCGGACTGCTCCAGCAACTCTGCCAGCCCCGAACCAGCCATCCCAGTCATCCAGAGTACGTACGGGCTGAAGTCCGAGTCGGGCGGCGGCAGCAACGGCGGCAGGGTGGGAGCCTTGGAGCTGCCCAGGGACACGGCCAACGGAGACGAGGACATGGACATGTACGAGGACTTTGAGGACGAGCCCAAGTCAGACTATAGCAGCGACCATGAGACTCGGGAGGCCGTCAGCGCCAACTGAGCGTGCTCCGCGTGCGAGATGTACAAAGAAAACAATTCAGAACTCACGTTATACTCAGAGACACTTTAAAAAAAAAAACAAAAACAAAGAAACATAGTTTATTAGAGACACCTTCAGGACACATTTCAGGACATGCTGCGTCATGCACTGGGCGTGTCCAGAGGGGACGGACGTGCAGCGGACACGCTCAGAACCTTTCTGGACACTTCACCGATGGACGTCCGGCGGAAGAGGCGGACTGATGGGGAGGAATGTGACCTGCGAAGACAAACCTGAAGAGACAGCCAGCTGATGATGGACGTCAGTTTCTACACACCGACAATCTTAACAGGGGAGGGTGGTGGGGGGCGGGGGGGGGGGCCGGGGGGGCGACAGAGAGAGGGGGACAAAGACATGGCTGTGTGGTTTGTAAAGAACATGCATGGACGTGGAAGCATCAGGAACTGGTCTTCAACAGCTATTTGGTCTTAAATGTTTCAGGAGTGACTTGGTTTTTATTTTCATGTATTTGACATTGTTGTGTTTTCTATTGTTTTTTTCTTTTTGTTCTGAAAAACCTTTTCTCTGACACGTCACTGCCTGGACGAACTCTGGACGGTCAGAACTTGAAATTTGAAAAGTTTTAATATAAATCCTAGCTCTTGTAATCTTATAGTCTTACCTTTGTTTTCTTACAGATTCAGTGCATCCACAACTTTCTTTTGTTTTTCTGATAAACTGCAACGATACGTTAATGTTTTTAATATCCCAGCTCAGGTATGATGTGCCAGCTTGTGAATGTGTTTTTTCTTGTTTTGTTTGTTTTCATAAAAAAAATTAAGAGTGGTAGGAATCGAAATAAAGGGAGTCAAGTCCCTTGTTAATATTTTTATTATTATTATTATTATTATTATTATTATTATTATTATTATTATTATTATTATCATTATTCGTAAGTAAGTAATCAGACATTGTATAGATTTATTTTGATGTGCCAAACCTACATTCATGTCGTAGTCTTAAATTGAAAAGCTGCAGAAAAGTCTTATACAATCGTTTGTCTCAGTCTGAGGAGACGAGCTCCCGCTGGAGGATTTCTTTTCATCACACACACTCGTTCACACACACACACACACACACTCTCTCTCTCTCTCTCTCTCTCTCTCACACACACACACGCTTCACATTGCCCCCTGCCAGACCCCGGGGCTTTTAGAGGAGTAGCGTGGGAGGAGTCTCTTCTTTATTCCATTACATCGGTGCTTTTATGAACCACGTAGATCGAAGTGTCCTCGAGGCCAAACACTTAACACAATACGCAGCACAGTGTGGTTTACTGAAGCCTGACTTTAATTAGTTTGTCAAGTCACTTACCGGCCTAGTTCTTACATAGACGATTAGGATAATTAATACAGAGTCTTAAAATGAACCTTCAGCAGCATAACGAAGCCGCAGCCTGAAGAAGAACATATACTGTGGGACGAGAGGATCACTCCTGTGTGTTCATCGGTATTTGCAGGCGACACACACGCGTGAAAACATCTTCCTCTTTTTATCTGCGCCTTCGTATTTGTCATGTTGGTTTGAGTTCAAAAGAAACGGAGACACCCAACCTGAAAACAACTCGTAGAGCTGCGACAAATGAGACCAGCGGTGTGTCATTTGGAAGGAAAGGTACATTTTTCTACTCCGCGAGTTGATGGTGCAGTTCGTTACGAGGAGACGTTCCTCTCTGGCTCGGTGGGAGCAGAGTGTCCACGGCGGGAGTGGGGTGCTCCCCTCCCGGCGGCCGGCGCCAATGCCGGGCTTTCTATCCCTCCGTTAGCTCGCGTTCTCTCTCTTCTGCCCCCTGGGGTCTGGCGCCGCCTCTCTCTCCGCTCACCTGACAGCTCAGGTGGTGTTCTGGCTCCATGCTGACCACACATTTCTCTCCGTGACCATTTCTGCTGGGTTGAACTTGGAAAAGCCTCACAAGCTGGGACTGAGCATTGACATGTCTCCTGGTGTCTCTCTCTCTCTCTCTCTCTCTCTCTCTCTCACACACACACACACACACACCCAAGCACTGGATATAAATTGTATGTTTCTTTTTTTTTTTCTTTTCTTTTTTATTTTTTTTTTTTGACTAATGTGAAGTTGATGTTTGATTTTCAAAATGAAAAGAGTCAAAAGTCCGATGTTTGGAGGAAGCCTCGTACCTGCCGGACACGTTCATTTCAACAGACATTGTTGCCTGAAGTGGTCACGCGACCTCTGACCTCTTCCCATACAGGTGACCTCGTGCTGTTATCATGACCTGCAGCCGCGCAACATGTTTTATGGTCACACACACTTTTTTTTTTTTTTGTGATGAGTATTGTATTTGAAATTCAATTGTGCATTTTAACATTTCATTGTATTTATTAGCCACATGTGGCTCTAAAACGTGTCAGTACAAACTTGGTGAGAAAGACAATCAAAAAAATAATAATAAATAAATAAAACGTTAAGACAACATTTTATTTACAATGTGTCTGTTTGACAGATAATACATGTGTGTTGTGAAAGTGATGGACTTGTGCTTTGTGTGTACTTCAGTCAGTAGTAGCAGCAGTACATGGATTCTTATTTCCATTACTACAGAGTCAGTACTTTTACTTTCCCGAGATTTAATCATTTCCAACATAAAGACTTTCTGTTTCCGAGCTCTTTGTATTTTGGTGGTCCATTACAGGAAATGTGGCCTATTGTTCCGCTCTTAGTGGGTGTGTGTGTGCGTGTGTGTGAGGTAACGCCACACATTCTGACTGTGCTGTGGTGTATACGCCACGGCGCCGGCGCCGGCTGCAGCCAATCGCTGAGTTTTCAGAGAGTGAGAAACAGAGAGTTCAGCCACATCATAAATCTCATTTATAATTCACAAATCAACCGGAGCGTCACCCTGAGAGGGGCGCCCGCCAGTTTGTCACACACTCCTTTGCGCGCGTGTGTTTGTGTGTGTGTGTGTGTGTGTGCTCACTGTCGTATGGTTGGGAGGGGTGTTTGAAATCATATTTGTGCTGTTGCCATGTTAATCTGGTTAAATAATTCGTCACAATTTACATTTCCTTTTCCATCTCTGCAGGATGAACATTTCCGCAGATTGTTTGAGTTTATTATTTATTATTTATGTTTGTGTTTGTTTGTGCGAGTGAACGTGAAACTTTCAGCACCTCAGCAAAGGACAGTGCAGTCGACTGTCAGACTTTTACAGATGGATACACATTTATCATTTATAAAGACATGTATATACAAAGCTCCATGCAAACAGATGATCAGGGAAATCAAATTGTCAAGTTAAGTTCATGTTAAAAACTCTGCCTCTGAATATGGACTAAAAGGCTCAGTATGAAACATATGAGATATGCAAAGAAAATCACAAAAATACATCTTTCCTCCCCTAGTTGTTGGGTTTAAGTTGTTTTACTGACCCCAGAATTATATTATTATTATTATTATTAATAATAATAATAATAATAATAATAATAATAATAATAATAATAATAATAATAATAATAATAATAATAATAATAGTAGTAATTATTATTATAATTATTATTATTATGGGGGCAGTTTAGACAATAAAAGCTGTTGTTGGGGAAAGAGTGCGCTGTCTGATCGGACCTGTTTTAAAAAGTGTCATGCATCGTCAGCTCTGTTAGTTTGTTTCGTGCGCTTTGGTTTAGTTTGTGTTCTGTGCACTTCCTGTTTTATTTTGGCGAGAGGATTTGGGCTTCCCGTCTGTCTGCACCCTGTCTGTCTTGTCTGTGTCTCGTCCGATTCCCTGATTGTCAGCACCTGTGGTGATTCCCTGATTGTCAGCACCTGGCCCTGGTTCCCTCTCTCCTACTTAAGCTCCCCTCTCCCTTCGTTTGCTGCCAGTGCATCTTTCATGTCATGCTCGTCCCACATTGTCTCATCGCTTGAGTAAATGTATGTTTAGTTTAGAGCCTTATTGGTTTTTTTTCGTCTAGGTAGATTTTCGTTGAGCCTGTTGCTCTTGTTTATTTGTGCCTTTTCTCAGAGACAATAAATTCCCTCAACAGTCCGCCTGCCTCCCGTCTCGTGCATTCGGCTCCGAGCCTCCGGTGTTCCCTAACAAAAAGAGTAAAGACTTTGTCACCACGCTAATAGTGTTTCTTCCGGTGAGCTGTTGATAAACGGAGCGCTGGTCACACAGACTTCACCTTCTCGTGGTGGTTTGGTTTGTGAGGAGCTGATGAGACATAATGACACGCTGTCTTCATGAAAGTCTGCCGCATGGTGGACTTCGGCCTCGGGACATTGGACTGTTTGAATTTTTTTTTTTTTAAAGAGCATCTCGAAGAACAAACTCTTCTTTTGCTCGTCTCGGCGATCAAGAGAATCGTAAATGACAGTTACAAAGACGCAGCCTCCTTCCAAGGTGTGGGAGCTGCTGTGAATCCTTCGGGAGGGAGCTCGGCTCATTACAGCGTCTCAGGCTGCTCACGGAGCCGCACGTGTAGATATACTATTCATCGGAATATGAATGCGAACCATCTTCCTTGTGCTGTGTTGGACAAACTTTTGTGAAGTACATAGTTGGACAGTTTTAGCAGATGAGCATTGAGAGCGGTGGTAAATTGGGATGGGGCTTATTAAAATCCTTGGGGTCAGCAGCCTTGAAACATTCAACAATAACTAAAACGCTAAATGCAAAAGCCGAATAAAAGGAAATCATTCAAAGCTCTCTGAAAGCTGTCGCTGTGCCTGTGTCTCCCGCTCATTGAAACATTGCATAAAGGACTATACTTCTTTTTTTTTTTTTAATGCAGTTTGAAATAGAAAAAAATCTACACCACTTATTCAGGAAAAATGGGCAGCGGACAAAAGGCAAATTTTTCCTTTTTGAGGCAAAGTCCTTGTCATTTGAAGTGCATTAGTCTGCTAATTAAATATTATATGTTTAACAGAAAATGCCACTTTGAAAGCAGAGGGATTGTGGAGCTGCAGCCTTGACGAGTGGAACTGAGCGCGACCGTGAAGAGGTAAAGGAACAGATTGTTGTCAGCGCTCCCCTCGTTTGACCTGCCGCCATCTTTTCTATACTTCATACAATCACACTGTCTTTGTGCTTCTCACACACACACACACAAACACACACAGCCACACTGCGGATTCATCATACAGACATTTCTGGATTCATGAACTCGTCCACTTCTATAAATGGTGTCAAACACTAAAGTCTTGCTGCCATGATAATATAACACAGTATAAAGGTCAACACCATTCACTGCTACATGTGTTTTTATATTTGAGCATTTATTTGCATCCACTGACCATGAAAGTTACAGGATCCAACATTTACAAAAACAATGAGTTATCATGTGTCCATCCAAAACATGACTTTTTCTTTGTGCTTCATTTTAGGTCATTTTATTATTATCTTTGGGCTTTATTTTAAGTTATTGTATGGGGTTCTCTTTGTGCTTTATTTTAAATGTATATTTGAAAGGAACATCTTTGTGCCTTATTGCTCTCGGTTGTATTTGAGTGCAGCAGGGTTGGGGATGGGGTTAGAGCAAGGTGAGGCAAATCTACCTGTACAGGTGTGTTAGAGAATTAGTGAGGGCAGAATGATTATAACAATAACGATAGTAATAATAACTATGATAATAATCATTCTAATAATTCTAATAATAATATGGGCACGTGTCTGCTCTGCTGCATCAGCAGGTGAAAAGTTCCAACCAACAGGACTTTAGTCTCTTTAGAATCTTTTGATTCATCTCTAATGAAAGTAAATAAATACAAGGAGAACTCTTTTAATTGTTCGAATTGTTTCCGTAGGAGGAGCACATTCATTTATTAAAGATAATATTGAAGGTTCCATATGTGAAAATGGATCAAATATAATCAAACAAAATGTCTGTCCTGCTCCTCGGTGTGTTGAGAAGAATTAATGATATTTTTGAATAACACAACGACATGAAAACCTCTCGTTTACTTCATCCAGTCTTTGTTGTGGCTGAAACACGCTGACCTTCAGTCTGGTGAATATGTTTATATAACATAATATTAAAAGGTCTCAGTCTGAACCAACAACACCACAAATCATTCTTTGTCTTCAGATCATTACTGTCAATGCAAATACAAGTGTGAACAAAGTTCTGAAAACAGCAGATGTAATAAAGTACACGTCCCTGTGAAACTCTGTCTGAGGACTTTTGATGTTGTCGTACTTTTTAAAGAAGTGTTCGATTGTTTGACCTCGTCTCAGGTTTTTGGTTGAAGTGCTTTGAATGACTTAGGGATCTATTATATCTGTCTGTCCTTCTCACAGTGCGCAGGAAAGACAGCACTTCAATCTGAGCACATTTCAATGAGTTTATTTCATACTTGCTTTAACTTTGTTTATTGTATGACCAGGAATCTGAGCTCTGTCCCCTCGTCTGTAAACAAAGACTGACGACATAACCGCAGCATGAAAACAAATATGTCACAATCTTCATGTTTCTGATGAAGTTATTTATAAATACGTTTTGAGTTAGTGTCATGACGATGAAATGATCGACAGCTGAGAGGGAGGTGTTGGGTGGAGCAACACCACAGTGCAAACTGTGGCTTTTCATTTATTTAATATTTCATCGCTCATTTAAAGAATAAAATCTGATATTTCACCAATCAACTTCAAAGGTTTGCGATGGAAAAATAATTCTGGCTGGATCTGGTTCTTTAGTTAAGTTTAGTCTCAGTTCTTCCTCAGTTTAAAGAGTTTGTTGTTGTTAATTATTAAAACTTCTCAGCTGTGACTGGAGCTGGAGTCACACACACACACACACACACACACACAGTCCAAACACCACATGCTCTGCTGCTCACTGAGCTTATTAAATGTAACTTACAGTAAAAGATATGAATTCTGCTGTAAAGAGACTTTAACTTGTTAGAAAATACAAATCTCAACTTTACGTGATTTATCAGCTCAGTGGAATTACTGTTTGCTATTTCAGTATTTCAGAGTGTAGTTGTGTGAATTACAAAACACATGTGAACGATCATTCGTAGAAAGCAGCACTCCAACGAAAATACTGTTGTACGATGTGACGCTTTGTTGTTGGCTTTGATATTTGCTTTACTCTCTTTTTTGAACGCTGAAATTCAAACTTGAGTAAGAAGTGGCTCAGTGACGCGCAGCAGTGTGAGACTGACACTTTTCAAACGCGGCATTCCTTCATCATCTTTTCAGAGATGAAATCAAAATGTTGAGAAAGAGACAGAGAGTAACTTCCGTGATGAGGATCAGAATGTGTGGCTTCGAGCGACAAAATGTGGCAACGATTAATGTTCCCCTGGCTCCGTCCTGCTCTCCATGTGCCAGACCCACTCGCTCGGTGAACAGAGTGCGGTGGAGGAAGTATTCCAGAAATCACAATGATAGCAAAACACATTTATTCAGAGCGGGACAACAAACGGCGAGGAGCAGGGTGGAGCCCGGCGACCGGAACCTCCTCCTCAACTAGAGCGCGGCCTCGGCTCTGCGCTCCGAGCTCAGCGCCAGGCCCAAGTATTCCTCTTTCTTCTGGAAGTAGAAGTTGAGACGTGCCGAGGCGTATCTGTGGAGGAGGGGGAGGAGGAGGAGGGGGGAGAGTCATCATGTGGTTATCGCTCTGAAACACCAGGGGGAACTCCCCCCGGTTCCATTCACACGCCCCATCCTCCCGAAGGTTCTTTACCAACGTTCCCTCTGTCGCCCGAGTCTCCGGGACGAGGTCTCTACCTCACGGTCGGTTCCTCTGAGGAACCGATCTCACGGGGGGGGAACCGCCCGAAGATCCTGACATGTTCTTCACGTGTTCTTCACGTGCTCTTCATGTGCTCTTCGCATGCTCACCACAGCACAGGCCTCCAGCACACGTGGAGGCGTGTGGCGAATCCTCCGAGGCGCCTCGGCCGCGTTCCTCTCGTCTTTGAAAGGAGGAGTTTGAAAAAGGAGTTTGTCCTCTCGTCAGACATTTCATTCAATCACTCCTCTTCTCCTCTCTGGAACCAAACATCAGGTTCCTGTGTTGCGTTGTTCTGCTCCTCACCTCAGTCCCTGCCCTGATCGTTGTGTTGCCTGCTCCCTTTCCTTCTCACACCTTCTCTCACTCTCTCTCTCCCTCGCTCGCTCCACCTTCAGAGAGGAATCCTCTCCTCTGCAGCGTTGGAACGGAGCGGTGGTTCAGCCCAGACTTCAACAAATGTGGTTTTTCGACCAAAAGGAGTTCGAGGGGGGAAGATCCCCGGAGGTCGTCGAGCGGCCTCCATTTTCACCTCGTTCTTTGTGGTCTGGAAAAATTGGGATGTGTGTTTGTTCTGGAAGGAGCGGGTTCTGAGTAAACGCGGAGCTGCCGTGGATGATTGACAGCTCACACTTGGACCCAGACGGCCGAGCGGACAGACCTGCACCTGTCCGGACCTCGTCAAGCAACGTTCGTGTCCGATTTTCTGCTGAGAAGCTCGGAACGTTTCCACCAGGATCTTCACCTCAATACACACAGTGTCCTCCGAGCAGCTGCTGCTCACTGATGACGCTCAAACTATCAGTTGAACTTTGTCACGTGTTTAATAAATAAACCATCCGCTTTTATACCACGGCCTCCTGGACCTCGATGAAGGGTTGGGGTTAAGGTCAGCTCGGTACCATGTATTTTATTTAAATGCGGAAGGTTTTATTTCATTTTTATGAACACACACACACACACACACACACACACACACACACGACACCAACAGATAAATAACTAAATAATTAGTGTATTGGATTCAGGATGAACACAATGTGAATGGAGCCAAACCCTGTTCTTGAGGTCGTGGTTTTGGGACCGAAGGCCTGGTTTGTGTTTTTGTGACTGTTCCCCCTCAGACTTAATTTGTCATTACGATCTCTGAAAGTGAAAAATTCAAAAACCAACACATTTCACCAGATGAGGTTTAAATTTGTGAGATGTGAAAAGAACAGACGGGCTCATCGTGTGTTTGTGTGAATATGCGTGTGATTTAAAACTCCGAGCCACAACAACATATATCACTCGTACACGCTGTCTTCAGATCGAGTGCCTTTTTTTCTGTCTTCCTCGTAAACTCATCCAAAATGTTTTACTCTGAAACAAAAAGTGTTCTGACGCGAATGATAATAGAGATTTTACACAAACGAGATGAAGAACGTGTGTGAGTGTTTGGTTGAAATCAAAAAGAGCTCACACACATTCAAATCACTGCTCGTGGTCAGTGAGTATAAAGAGCAGCCCCCCCCCCGCCCCCCTCCTCCCTGCTTCCATTCACTCCGACCCTAAAAACCTGCGTGTTGAACCTTTATCGTCATCATCAGAGCAGACTGAGATGTTGCTCTATGAGGTCGGAGGTCAGAGAAGTGAAGTGGTGGAAAATGAAGCAGGTTCTGTTTCATTTTCTGCACGATTCCCCCCATTCTGCACTCAGCCTATTCCAAACAGTGGGCCTCTTCCTCCCCCCCCCTCCCCCCCTCACCCCCTCCTCCTCCTCCTCCTTCATTTCCTTATAATAATGTCTTTGTCAAATCTCGGCTGGCTCTGCCAACACATCCACAAATCTAAACCGCTGACTCGCAGACACTTTCAACACACGAATAAAATCATATATGGAAAGTAAATATGAACGGGGGGGGGGGGGGGGTGGAGGGAGGGCGGGGGGGGGGGGGGCCCTCCTTTATTCCCCCTGTGGCTCCCTATTGTCACATCTACATCTGGAGCTGCTTACAGCGCAAGGTCTGGGCCACGCCTGTCACTTGTTGGGAAGTCAGCCGAGATTTGGCTCAGGGGGATAACGCACACACACACACACACACACGCGTACACACACACACACACACACACACACACACGGTTTTAGTTGATCACAGAAGCATGAGACGGCAGCGTTGTGTGTTTTCTTCTCAACAATGAAATGAATGAAAGTGTTCGGCCAAATAAAGGAGGACTTTGAGTTAAAGGTGCAGTGTGTGGGATTCAGCGACATCTGGAGGTGGAGGTGGACGTTGCAGTTGAACACCTCACCGTCCCTCGACTCTCCTCGATCATTCTAAGTGTTTTAGTCCACTGTCGGCCACCGTACAAACATGGTGGTGCAGGTGTGGGGGAGCTGGTTCTTACGTCCACGTAAGAAGTCTCATTCCGGGACAATGTGAACAAAAAAAGAATCAGGCGATGAGACAACGCCTTCGCCGTCCCTGCCCTTGGTCCGGAGGACGTACGTGATGAGCGCGAGATGTCTGCGGTGGTCGCCGCTCCTCCGTCGGGTTCATTCCGTGGGCCCGAGGCTTCCGCTTCAAGCGGCGTAACCCGACGCTGGCTCTGCGCTTCGGCGCGACCTCAGCCGTCTGCAGGCGGGCGCACGCCGCCCCGGCCCGGCGGGGTCAGGACACACGTACGCGCAAGAGAGGACCTGAGGCGCGGGAACAATAGGTCCTCTGTGCCTCGCCAAGCCTCTGGATCACATTTCCTCCAGGTCCACGTCCAAACGAGGCGGGGGCCCTGACGCTGATCTAACCGGTGGGCAGAGAAGCCACACAGAGGGGAGGGAGGGTGCCCCGTGTCAATAGTGATTAGGATCACCATCACAAGTGGGAGGAGGGGTGGGAGGTGAGGATTGGGGGGAGGGGGGGGGGGAGCGGTGCTCTGCCCTCCTGAACTCGATTGTCTGGCAGCTGCCGAGAGGAATGTCTCCCGCTTCAAAGGGAAACGTCACGACTCCGAAATGGGGGGGGGGGGGGGGGGAGCGGTGCTCTGCCCTCCTGAACTCGATTGTCTGGCAGCTGCCGAGAGGAATGTCTCCCGCTTCAAAGGGAAACGTCACGACTCCGAAATTAAAGAAAGTGCTTCTCTTCAAACGCCTTGTTTTCATGGAGAGTCTGAGAGGAAACACGTGATCTCACGTGTCAACGTTTAGTCTCGACGAGAGCGGGAGGAGAGGTGAGCGTCTGCTCCTCGTTCATGGCAAATACTCACAGTACTCACAGTACTCACAGTGCAGATAGTACTCCCAGTGCTCATAGTACTCACAGTACTCAGAGTACTGACGGTACTCACAGTACTCACTCTAATGAAGATTCAGTTTGTTGAAACTTTGTCATTGAATACAAAGTGTGTTCTATGTTTGACTGATGTTTGGTGTCAGACGGAGCTTCACTGAGCTCGTACCTCTGAAGGTGAGTCCTATTATATTCATATTGTGATGTTTTAGGCAAATGAGTTATTTGGTGAATCAGTCTCAGTCCATGTTGTCGCTCAGACTCGGTGTTATCCGGAGAAATGTAAAGAATCATGTATATTCAGGTGAGTGTAAACGTCACCAATGATCCTAAATCATGATGTAAAGGGTTTCACTTCAAACTTGCGGACTGGACCTTTAATTTGCGGCAGTGCGGGGTACAAACCTTTGGAAGTCAAAGTCAATGGAGGAGTAGTGTGACTGCAGGATGGCCCACAGACCCCAGAAGAAGTTGGAGGCCTGAGGGAAAGATGAAGGATGGTGTTACTGTAGTTCTCCTGTACTCTGGTACTTCCACAGTACTTCCACAGTACTTCCACATGTACTGAGAACACAGCAGGATTACTTCATGTGCTCAGACCTTTTTCTTAGATGGCGATTATTTACTCACCACTGGAATGCAGATGAAAACATCTGCTGTTTCTGAAACTCTGATTTCCATGCATTCTTTATTTTGATGTAAATGTGGTTTATGACTTTTGAACTGGTGGCACAGAGGTTAGGTTCAAACTCCAGATTAAACGTTAAGGTTTGTTCAATATGAAATGCATGATTCAAACTTAATTAATCCTAACCTTAACCTTAACCATCGACCCAAACCTCACAGCCAACTTGAACCCCGGACCGTACCTCCGACCTTCACCTCAACCCCAACGTCAGCCCTCATCTCTAACCTTAATCCAGACCTTAACCCCAACTCTCTGCTGCTGCTGCTGCTGCTGCTGCTGCCGCTGCTGCTGCGGCGGCGGCTGCGTCAGAATGACAAAGCAGCGTATTGAATAGTTCCCTCCTTAATGGCTTTGCTCACTTAGGCCTGTGGACTTCCATGGCTCCATAAATGAGTGTTGTTCTCCACCCTCACAGTAAATCTCTGGGTAACTCCACTAAGAGCAGCTCCTAATAAGATCCAGACAGGCCTCTGTTCTGCGGCCCACTCATATAATCACACTTTTATTTGATAATCAAATAAAGGGAGGAATGAAATGGTGGAAGAGCGATGTGCGGTTTCCTCTTGGCTGTCTTCCCCTCGCCGGCGGATTTTCATCTCTAATCTGAGTCTTTAGCCGCAGCGAGAGATTGAGTGTGTTTCTATAATGATTAATAACGGCTCCTCGCTGAGGAGCACGAGTCCTCCACCGAGCGCAGGGCGTCGGTGACGTGTGGCAGAGCCGCCGCCGCCGCCGCCGCCGCCTCCGCCGCCGCCCGTCCCCTCGAACACGGCCGAGGTCGGAGACCCCTCACGGTGTCGCTCAGATCGGAGTTTTGGCTCAGAGCCAGACTCCGTCGGAGCCGCTGGGCTTCTTTCCTCTGCTCCTCAGTTCCACTATTCATACCTCACATTAATTACTGACAATGTCAATTCAAAGTGCTTTGATTATTTCAGGCAATTACAGAGCGGCACCTCGAAGATTCACAAAAGATGAAATGACATTTCATCAAGTCTATTAAAAATGAAGACAAAAGAGATTTTTGGAGAAAAAAAAACTCAAAGTATTTTGAATATAGTGTTTTTTAACCAGATGTGATTAAAAACAATTTGAAAATGTAATGTTCATATACAAAGAGAATTCATGGTGACACACTGAGAGGTCTTTGTGTCACTTCACACAAAAATGAATACAAGTTCATTTCTGCCCGTTACTTTTCAAAAGCAAATATTTAAAAATCTGTTGTATTCCATGTTTTACACTGCAGATGTATTACAGTCAACACGCTTCCAGGAGCTGGTTCTATCAAGGCTGAATAAATGTGAAAAAGATAAAATGCTAAAACCTGGTTTTTGGGTTTATAATTAAACGGTAACAAGAGAGAAGTGACCTGAATTATTTTGTTCCTTTTGTGCCTTTAGACAAAAACAAAACAAACATTTATCAGGTCGAATATGAAAAGAGAATGTTCCAGGTTGAAAAGCTGGAACATTTTGACTGTGGCTCATTTTGACTCCAACAAACGGAGCTGGAATGTCAGTGATTGTCTCTGGAGTCGTCCTCACTTTAATGAAAGAAAAGAAAACCTGACTTCCATCAGAGTGATGTTATCACTTCCTCCCCCCCCCCTCCCCCCCCCCTCTCTCTCTGTTTGAGGCCAGAGTCATTTTCCAGAGTCATTTACCTCCTCATCATCTCTTCACAGACATTCACACACTCCTCTACATATTGTGCAGATCCATGGAAGCGCCCGGCGGACAGATCGTCCTGCAGCTCTGCAGAGAATGGAAATGATTCTTTCTCTCATTTCTCCTAATCACACGAGACGCAGCCGTCAGAGCTTCGCTTTCCTCTGAGCTGGAAAAGTAAACGTTGGCGATGGTGAAGTGAGCCGCTCTGCCGTCTCACTGCTCCGCGCGCACACGCGCGCGTGGATGGCGTTGAAACCTGCACCCTCATCCCATAATACTGAGTTCCTCTGAGAGTCAAACTCAATCACTTTTCAGCTCTTTAACAAAGTGCCGCAGCGCAGCGTCATGACACAGTTTCAAACAGAGCAGACAGAGCAGTCGGAGCGAGACGGAGCCGACGCAGTTTCAAATTCAGCAGTCGCAGCAGAGGGAGCAGACAGAGCAGACGGAGCAGACACAGTTTCAAACAGAGCAGTCGCAGCAGTCAGAGCAGACAGAGCAGACAGAGCAGACGCAGTTTCAAACAGAGCAGACAGAGCAGACGCAGTTTCAAACAGAGCAGTCGCAGCAGTCGGAGCAGACGGAGCAGACAGAGCAGGCGCAGTTCAAACAGAGCAGTCGCAGCAGTCGGAGCAGACAGAGCAGACGGAGCAGACGCAGTTTCAAACAGAGCAGTCGCAGCAGACCGAGCAGACAGAGCAGACAGAGCAGACGGAGCAGACGGAGCAGACACCCACCAGAGAAAATTTACAGACGTGGACGTAGAGTCGAGTGACCTCTGCCTCTGAGACGTTGACCTCTCGCCCGCTGCTCCTCTGGAAACTCTCCAGATACGTCTTTAACCAGTCTCTCTGCAGCTCCCGACCCGGGTACAGGCTGTAGTCCACCTCATTCACACCTCACACACACACACACACACACACACACACACACACACACGTGAAACATAAACAACATTCTCACATATGAAAAGTACATCATGCCTCATGCACCTCATCAGGAACCTTGATATGTTGTGTTCACTCAGCTCACACACACACACACACACACACACACACACACACACACACACACACACACACATACCTGCAAATTCATTGAAGTGATTGCCAATATCAAAGGCCTGGTAGTTGTAATCAGCGTATTCATAGTCGATGAATTTCACCATCCCTGATGGGGGGGGAGGGGGGGGGCAGTGGTTACCACAATAACACAACCAGCACATCTGAAGCATAACTGACTCCTTCCTTTCATTGGACGAGAAGAACAGAACCTCGTCGGTGTGAGAGCCGAGCGAGCGTCACCACGGGCGTCGGTAACAAATGAAAAACACCGTGATAAGAAAGAGAGGAAGAAATGAAAGTCACGGGAGGCGACATTGAGTTTGTTTTTGTGTGTTTGGTTTGTTTTTTTCTCTCTGTGAACG
>JAFBJT010090781.1:71687-96483 GCA_016785325.1 Chascanopsetta lugubris
ATAAATAAATGGTTCTTTTCAGTAAATTCCATCTGCCCTTTTGGAGTCATTACGAAACACTCTCCCACAGTAAGGAATCACTGACATCTACAGTATGTAATAAGACAAATCCAACAGAAACTGACCGTCTCCTTGACCGGCTGTGGGGGAGAGATAAGTTATTTGAATGGTTAAGTCCAGTCAAATATTTACCCTAACTAACTTTCGACACAAAGGCTTTTGGGATCTACATGGGCCAAAGGTCTCTGGGTTTTGGGTCTTGTCGGTGGGTGCTCCACGCCACAGAGGACGACGTCTCACACAGCGAGAGGCCACGATGAGGTTCGAGAGCGTCCTCGCCGACATCGATGGATTCGGACGATTCCAGATCATGATCGTGTGCATCAGCTTCCTGGGCCGCTTCACGTTGCCGTGCCACTTCATGCTGAACAACTTCATCGCCGCCGTCCCCGCTCACCGCTGCGACATCGGCTCGCTGGACGACGGGGGGCTCTTCGGGAATCTGTCCGAGGCGGAGCGGCTGGTGGTGGGCGTCCCGCTGCGGGAGGACGGGACCCCCAGCTCCTGTCGGATGTTCGCAGAGCCGCAGTATCACCTGCTGCTCAACTCCTCCAACGTCAGCGGCCTCCACACGGTGCCTTGCCGGGACGGATGGGTGTACGATGACAGCACCCTCAAGTCCACTATCACCTCGGAGGTAAACTTTCATGGGCTCTCTCATAAGAAATCACGTGTGTCCTCGTTACCGAGACGTCCGATTTCACCCTCTTCGTTTCTAGTGGGACCTGGTTTGCGACAGACGAGGTAAAAACAAGGCGACGGCCACCGTCTTCTTCATCGGAGTGATGCTTGGAGCTGTGGCCTTCGGGGGTTTGAGTGACAGGTATCATTCGCCGTCTTCCTTCGGCATCGGCCTTTCACCCGGTCAGACACGTTTAACTCTTGACACCTGCCGATTCTCCGCAGGTTCGGCCGGAGGATCATGCTGCTGGTGTCCTACGTGTCGGGCATGCTGTTTGCGGCCGCCAGCGCCTTCGCTTCATCGTACGTGATGTTCACCGTGCTGAGGTTCTTCACCGGGTTCTGCATCACCGGCATCATCATCGTCTCCATGGCCATCAGTAAAGTCACCGCCTCTTCTTTAACTCACACACTGAAAGTGCGCGCGACTGCGAATTTGCTGAGTCATGAGATTATCGTTCTTTCCAGGCGTGGAGTGGGTGGACGTGGAGCACAGGAAACTGGTGGGATTGCTGGACAGCTTATCTTGGACATTCGGGAGCGCGGCGTTTGCAGGCATTGCCTATTTTGTGAAAGACTGGCGGTGGCTAATGATTTGCGTCTCATCACCTATAATCCCGGCCATTATCTCTTGGAGGTAACACTTTGAAACGGGTATCACTGAGCCGCTATTCGCAGCGGGACTGTGGGTGGTTAACGTATAAGGGATTTTTGGTAATAATCGATTTTAAAGGTGCAGTGTGTAAAATTTGGTGACCTCGTTGTGTCCATCACCTCACCCTCACCCTTCTGCACATGCAGGAGAACTTTTGGTCGACTTCGGCTGTCATCAAAACTCAGGAGATGTTTAGTGCGTCCACTTTTACTTCTGTAAAAACATGGCGGCCCCCATAGAGAGGACCCCCCCCATGTAAATATACATTCATGGACTCATTTAAGGGTAATGGAGAAAAATGTAAACATTTAGGTGATTATACATTCATGACAATTCCAGTATGTAATTGATTTGTAATATTTTTGGAAGTGACAAAAATAACCAAAATCTTACACAATATACCTTTAAGTAAAACATTTGAAAAACCCTCCAAAAACATGCAGAGGAAAAGTCTTAGATCTTTCCCAGACACAATATATGAATAATAATAACACCAAATTAATAAGAGTAATGATAATAATAATAATTATAATAATAATGTATGTATTTATCGAAGTATCTATTTAAAAGCAATACATAAATAAATGTTTTGAGGGAAAAGAGATTGTTCCCATATACATGCACCTGCTTTTGACTGTGTTGGATTGAAATACGACCATGAAAATATTTACATGCGTTACAGACATTGTGACTAAAGCGCGTCCTTGCCTTCATCACTAGGTGGATGCCGGAGTCGGCCCGCTGGCTCATTGCCAACGGAAGGCTGACGCGAGCGCAGACGTATCTGAAACGATGTGCCACCATGAACCACAGAGAGAAGCTCATCCCTTCACTTCAAACAGAGGTGAGCATGTTGCACTGCAGATCAGTGCTACTTCAAAAGGTATAGTACTATGGTAATGGGTTTATAATCCTCCAGATTATAATCGTTCCGTGTTTTTCAACAACAGTCTCATAAAAGGGGGGGAAATATAAAGGTTGTGGGGATTCGGACATAATGAAATGACATAAAACCATCTGCCTTTCAAAGAGCTTTCTTACGTCCTCAAGAAACCAAAGTGAAATTGGAATAAGTGTCTTTGTGCAGATCCTTAATTTTTTTTTTTTTTAAATACCAAAATATTTTCATTAAAGGCTCAGTGTGTGGGGTTAAATGATATCTATCGGTGAAATGGCATTTTAATAACACAAAGAGACTCTTTAAAACCAGTGTTTGGTTTGTCCATTCTCTGCCACTCTTCAAACATGGCGGCTTCCTAAGTAGAGGATCCACAATATGTGGCAGATAGAAAGGGTCATTCTCGGGTAACAACAGCCAGTTTTAGTTTGAGATGAGTGAATTTCATTATAGCTATTAATTAGACGATTGCATAATCACAAGAGAAATATGAATTGATTTCTGCTGACTCTGAAATCTCGACACACTGCTCATTCATTCACTCATGGCTTCAGCCTCATGTCACTATCCTACTCTAATTCTCTAAAGGGTTAGTGTTGTGTCGGAGTAACCCGAACCCTACTGCGCCATATTGTCTAATACACAGTATGAAAGTTGGATGTTGCTCTGCACTGCTTCAGACATTATCCACCATCGTGACAGAGAAGGGAGATCGGACGTATTCCTACATTGATCTGATCCGAACACCCAAGATGCGAAGACTGGTCCTGAGAACTGGCATATTATGGTCTGTATTCACGTCAGCATTCGGCCCAGTGGTTTTTCACACGTCGGGTTTGATCGTGACGGCGACGAAGGGTTCTGATTCCCACTCCCTCTCCCTCTAGGTTCTGTGTGGCCAACACATTTTATGGCATCAGCTTCAACATCACGGGCTTCAAGCTGAACATCTACCTCACCCAGTTCACCTACGCTATGATCGAGGTCCCGGCCAAACTGTTCGTCTATTATCTGCTGGATAAAATAGGCAGGAGATACACTGAGTCTGGAGCTCTGCTGATGGTGGCCATCTGTCTTGGAATCAACATCTTTGTCCCTAAAGGTGAGTGATGAATTACCACTCACCCCACACAGGCATCCCCAACATTTCTGTTTATAAATAGTGACGGATTATGCTTAAAGATAAAGGTAGAGGTGGTGAGAATGGTGTTCTTCTCTTAGACATGTCCGTGGCCAGGACAGTGGTAGCCGTCATTGGAAAAGGATTTTCTTCGGCATCGTTTTCAACACTGATTCTCTACAGCTCCGAGCTCTACCCCACTGTTGTCAGGTAAATATTTACAGTATATATATATATACATATATATATACACAACTATATACTTTTTTTCAGTGACTGGTAATAAAAATAGCTACTGTTGCCATGGTTACAACAATGTCAGTTACTGGTGATCAAATGCAGCGTGTTTCTTTAACTAAGCTCACGGAAGCTAGGTTTTTCTTTCCCTTGGTGAGGTGGTGAAACAACTGTGTAAGTGACAATGATTGACTAAGGTATTGTCAAATTTCATGGTGAGCCAATCAGAGACAGAGGTGGGCGGGTGCTCACACACCGAGACAAACACAAACAGCCAAGAGATAGATGCAACAGTGACCAGCTCTGGGAAGGTAGAGTTTTCACACAGGAAGTACAAACATGCCTTTTCACTAATTAAGATAAAAAGTAAGAACGTAAACGTATTCATTATGCCCAGGAACAAAGCGACTCGTCTCATTTTACCTTGCAAGTAAAACTACGTGACCTTTACCTAGCAACAGCAACAATGATATTGCCATATCAGTGCTGATGCAAAGATCAAGACCAAAAAAAGTGGCACATTCAGATGATTACTCATCTAAGGTGAACGAAGATAAATGCTAGTTGTTGTTTTTGTTTTTTTACTGGTTAGTAAATATGGTTAATTAATCCTTAACATACAGTACTTGCTGGACCTGGTTCTGATGATGTCATTCTACTCACAGGCAGAACGGTATGGGCTTCAATTCCTCCATGGCTCGACTCAGCGTGGCCATCACTCCGTTCGTCCTCTTGCTGGAGGACGTGTGGCCACATCTGCCTCAAGTGGTCCTGTGCTGCTCGGCTTTGCTCGGGGCGGTGGTGGCGAGCACGCTGTCAGAGACACGCAACAGGTGCCTGGCTGAGACCGTAGAGGACATAGAGAAGTACTGGTAGTGTATCCACACTCACCGACATCAGGGATTATTCTGTCCGTTTGTTTTACGGTCTCGATTCTGACCTCCTCCTCGTGGCCAGTGTCCTGTCCGAGAGAGGCAACCCTCACTGGAGATGTCTCTGGAAAAAAAAAAAAAACATTTAGATCAAGAAATAAATCTGAAGAATAGTTAACGATGTAAGAGGACAAAGTCTTGATTGATTGAGAGTAGGGGGGGGGGTGTTCAAAATGTGTTAGGCCCCCAGGCATCAGGTCGGGTCTGAATTTTCATTCACATTTCAAGTTTCATGTTTGGACAACCCATGGTAGTAGTGGACACTCACCTTTTCTGGCTCTTAACCTTTTCACAGAGCTGGTTCAAACTCTTGTACCCCGGATAAACACACTTCATATCTGAAATGTAGGAATCTGTGTTCCACAGAAATGTCATATTTGAATACTTCTTCAAAACTGAATGCAGTAGACAATATGTGGTGGGCCCTGGCCCTGCTACTTTTAGATGTAGAGTATTTTTGTTTATACAGGGTAAATGAGAAGTTAAAGGTTTGCCAGTGAGCGGTGAAAAACTTCCACATCTGTGATGGTCTTGATGAATGTGAATGATCACCCTGTGGCTGTTTGCCTGTCAACCAGTGAATTTCCAGAATGTGCCGAACTTTGAACTGAAGAACACTGAAATCCACTCTTTCTGAATCATGACGTCTTGACAAAATGTAAGAAAAATCTTTAAAATCACAGATAGGATATGAAGACACATATGACTCATAACAATCTTAATCAGCGTCTTAAAGTGAAACAAACAAAAAAATTAAAAAAAATAATCGCACAGCTACAAAGGTTTTGCGATGAACAAGTTTTACTAATATGTACACAGAAATTAAGTCAAAGCTCCTTTATTAAAGAAACAAAGCAAGCACAGATATTTTAATGACTCAATAGTCCCCTAAAGGAAAGTCAACCACATCTAAGTGACATGTTTCTGATATTCCTTTTGAAAATCTTCAAAGCCAGGTCTAATACTTGCTGCTGATAATTAATATGACATAACACTTAGTTATTGAAAGAACATTACTGGGAGAGGGGGGAAGAAAAAAACAAAACAAAACAAAACAAAACGAAAAATCAAAATATAAAAATCAAAACGCCAAATTTTGAACATTAAGATACAGGATACAGAAAGATCTAAAACAATAATATGCAGCGGTTTTCCAGGACACTTTTTGCTTATTCAGTACAGTGAATAGTCTTCACTCCATTTTGGCAATGATCCTCTCCAGCTGTCGTTTAGCTTCACATTGAGGGAAGTTACTCATTTCATAGTACTGAGGGGCGATCTTGATCAGCCTGAAAAGCAAAGAAATAAAAACGCGTTCGATTATATCACATCAAATAAAAGCTTCAGTTAGATGGATTTGAACATTGATCATACAATCTGGGTGCACGTACCACTCTGGCTTGATGTCTGTGCAAGTGCGGATATAGTTCTTGGTGGTGAGGACAAACTCGTTGTAAAGCACCCACTCGGGTTTGTGGTCCAGGACTGTGGATGGGTGCAGCTGGACCACTTGGTTGTCTTTCACTGTGAGGTAATGCCCTGTGCGCTCCAGGTGAGCCACCTGCAGGGTGAGAGAAACATTGAGAATTCTGTAAACATGAATAGTATAAATAAATTTAAAAACAAAAAAACAGTCAATACGAGCTTTTCATGAATGTATCAGTTTTGGTCCATGTGTCGAGTGTGCTCCAAAACAAATATTTTTATCTTTCCAAACAAAACACATCAAACACATCTTACATCTTCATCTCAATTTATGATTGTGTTTATAGTTAGTTGTAATTAATATTATAAGTCATCAACATCTGGCCTCAACTGCAAGTATCCACCATGAAACATGCACACAGTTACATATATCATACAGGAAATAAATGATTTACTCCTAATATCTTTGACATCATTTCATCCCCCCTAGAATCCAAACCAACTGTTGTTTAGCCAATAGTCTTACAAAAACACCCGTATACATAAAAGATGTCCATTACACAATATACTATAATTTACTCTTAATGAATATAAATCCCATAAAGAGGCTGATTCCATATGTAAAGAATTCATGATTTTGTGTACAGTGAAGCAAAGTGTACGTGTAAAATAAATGTTAACGTGCATGAGAAAAGAGCACCATATGATGAATTACCGACTTGACTCTCAGAGAAAGCATTTTGAAAATGCTGCGTGTGAACGCAGTCGTGTATTTCTGATGTTGCTGTGAAACATTTGGTGCCCGTGGCTGTTCACCTGCATGAAGAAGCCGGTGCAGAGCGCTCGCCGGATGTTGATGTAATAATCTCTGCTGGTGAACTCTGTGCTCCGACGCGGCAGATTGAAGCGGTCCATGATCCTGGAAAGCTGCTGCCGCACGTTGTCGGCAGACATCAGTGAACGGTAATTGACAAAGTTGTCATAGCACCATTGGTTCGACTCATGGTCTGAAAAATATAATGTGTAACAAGTAGTTAGACATTTATCTCGGTGTCGTGGGTTTGTACTGTGGAGAGACCTGGGGAAGGTAATGTTGGTCCATTTTAGTTGTTCTGTCAATGTCAGAGAATCTATTGATGTAACTTGATTTTTTGAAGTGGACGAGCACTCCCGTCTTCATTTAGATTTCAAGACCTCACCATAATTCTAAACCGTGTCGAGCAGTGTGACTAGCCGCAGTACACAAAAGTTAAGAAATTACTTTATGAGGGGTGGCTGCAATCTCAATCATTACAAAAGTAATAAAGGTTGGCGGGTAAGATTCAAATAACGTTTAACAAATATAAAATCACATCAAATGTGTTCAAACTTGAATTGTGGAAAAAGTGACAGCTCTTGTTTGGACTCTGCTGCTGCAAAGACATAACTGGTCTTGTCACATGTTGACATCGGAGTATAGAGCTGGGAAAATGGGGTATTCACTTATCGAATACATCAGTACAAACATTGCTGAGGCAAGGACAGAAAAAGACATGCAACTCACTTTGTTTGAAAGCGTGATAGACGTTAAGCAGCGTCAAGTGGTCTCCGTCGATGTGAGCAAACCTCATCTTGGACTCGTCTGCTGCCTTCTTTGCCTCCGTGGGGCGGACAAAACACTGTGGGACTAAACAAGGTTGGTATGGGCCCCAACAAAGCCGCCCATAGTGATGAGTCAAACATTCAGAGAAATATGGAGCAAAGCCTATGATGCTAGGGCACTGGACTCTGCGTTGGGACAGGGCAGGACCACAAGCTCTATCAAATGGGGCTGCAGTCTGTTCTCATGGTCATTCCCCACTGTACTGGCTATTAGCTCGTAGAGAGGGGGGGTCATTTAACCACATCTGTAAAACAAGAGTTTTCACACAACTACAAAGTGTTAGGGTCACCAGCAATGATTAACTTTTCAAGCTTCAGAAATCGTACGCTTTTTTTTCTCTCTATCACACTAAGACACGTTCAAGCTAAACACGATAATCTTACACGCTGCTTTAAAATGGAAAATGCGACAAATGTGAAAAAAAGTTTAAAGTGGTGCCTGCCCTATCCACATGCTTTGGAGATGAAGCCTCATCTCTGGTCAATCAATGCATTTAACATTCACGTCGAAAAGTTATAACCTCAAAAAATGACAAGTTACGTTTGTCAGTTCAAGAGGAGGTTTAAGTTAAACGGTAAAATAGTCTTAACTGAAATCAAACTTCTAGTGATAACACGCAATGTTTTGTTTGTTTTTTCTCCAGAAAACTATATAATGACACACTCCTAATTCAGACACACACAAAATGTATACACAACTCTAACGAAAACAAAGAAAATGATAACATTTCAGGAGTGAAAATATTTGTTAACTGTTTTTGGTTCCGCTAGATTTACAGCTCACACTGGTCTGTAACATTTCTAGCAACAGAAACTGATGAAATATCTGCCACTTTATAAAATCTGGATGTAAATAATTCAAAGGGTTCAAATCACAACTGTACTGATATGTACTTCTGTCTATGCATTTAAGTATACAGCATTAAATATGAGACAATTTGCTGGTGTAAATCTGCTTATGATTAAATCACATATTTCTCTAAACATCCACCAGGGGCATTGTTTCTCATTTTAACACCATCATATCACATATTCAAACTGATAACCTGAATATTTGAGATTTAACCGTAACAAGAACTTAGTATGATCTTGAACTGTAATGATAGAAAATCAAATATAGCAACATGGTTATGATGTGTGTTGGCACTTCTGCTTTTATATGCTCATGCACCAAAACTCTAAAGGCAATAGGGTCAGAAGATCCACCTGGTCGACTGTGTAAACCAAAATTTGGCATTTCATTGTATATATTTATAATGGCACCTTATCAGAGCAATCACTGATAATGTTTAAGTACAAAGTGTGCAAGTTATTTCAGTGTACTTAGGTACAATATTCTATTTCAACTAATCATCATAACTTTATTTACACTTTAAAACTGCAAGCAGCGACTTAAACTTATTTAGTTATGAGCAATATTATAAATGATCAGAACGGTGTGCATCTTCACTGTGAATATGCATCAGTTCCAAATATCAGTGATCAACCTCATGAATTAGAAATAGTATACATCAACAACATATCAGTATCAGCCTTGAAAAAACAGCAGCTGTCAACAATTAACAAACAATTTATAACTCTAGACGAAACGCTACATTTCAACACCACTGGCGTGCAGCCGGAGAACGAGCCTATGGAATGGGAAGGAAGATCGGCCCAGTCCTGGGCATTACCTGACAGCATGGCAGTAATGGAAAGGATCTCGTTAGAGCAGTTAAACTGGCAGCTGGCAATGACCATCTTTGCCAGCTGGGGGTCCAGGGGGAACTCTGCCATCATGGAGCCCAGCTCCGTCAGGTCGCCGTCGTCATTGAGCGCTGCGAGATAGTTGAGCAGTTCCAGGGCCCTCATCAGCGTCTCAGGTGCTGTGAGGAAGAGGGGAAGTTTCACATGGTCACGCATGACTTACAGAACTTGAAGTGTTTGAATGTTCGATTCCTTTAGAGAGGACAAACTCACCGGGTGGATCCATGAAGTCAAAGTGCACCAGGTCGTCGATGCCGAGCTTTTTCAGCTGCAGCACAACAGAGCCCAGGTTGGATCTTAGAATTTCAGGGTATGTGTTATCCTGGGGAGAGAGATAATAACCATGTTTAATAATATGATTTGGAAGTGATACAGCGAAAAAGGCAATAAGAAAAAAAGAAAAGTGTTTATCCTGTAGCTGTGGTCACTTGCCTGCATCTCTGTTTTGTAGGCCTTCTCTGTGTAGAGGCGGAAACACTTTCCTGGGCGTGTTCTGCCGGCTCGTCCTGCCCTCTGCTGGGCAGAGGCTTTACTGATTGCTGTGACCAGCAAAGACTCCACTCTGATACGAGGATTGTACACCTGCACACGTGATCCAAATATTATATTGTGAAACAGCTGATCTGAGATCAGCACATTTTCTCTCTCCGTTGAATGAAATAAAAAAATAAATATAAGATTGCATAATCGGCACCGTAAACACAAAATAGCCCGGTGAGGCGAGCAGCTCTTTACCCACCTTCTGTTTGGCGAATCCCGGATCTATGACAAATACCACACCATCTATTGTTAGCGAGGTTTCAGCAATGTTAGTTGACACCACCACCTGTAATGAAGGAAAGAATCAGTCACCGCAATTGAAATCTGAATTAGTTTGAAAATCATATGTTCTTATGCAGAGTGACATTTCTTTATGATTTCAAAATGTACCTTTCTTCCAATTGCCCCATTGGGTTTCCTCGGGGGAGGAGCCTCAAAGATCCTCTGCTGCTGCTGTGGCGGCAGCGTGGAATACAGTGGAATGATTTTGATATCGCCGACTTCAGGTCCAAGGTCATCGACCTCACGTTTGATCCGTTTGCAGGCCTCGTCAATTTCCTAAAATAAAGTTAAGATTTAACTGAGCTGTTCGATGAGCTCTAAAAATAACATGGTGGCATTTACACAGGACCATTAAACTTACCTCCTGACCAGTGAGGAAGAGCAAACAGTCACCTTCATCTTCTTCGCACATATGAATCTGGATGACAGTGCGAATTGCTGCCTCGAGATAATCCCGCTCTGGCTCTGGGGTGTAAAAGATCTCTACGGGGTGAGTACGGCCAGGGATCGTCAGCAAGGGGCAGCTGTCGAAGTAAACCTGGAACTTCCCTGCGTCTAGTGTAGCACTCATGACGATCACCTGTCCACATCAGAAAACATCATAGTGATTTTTTTCTCATCCAGGAGGAAATAGTCAAATCTACAAACTAAAAAAAGTGTCATTCAGACATGGGAATTTTTCAAAGTACTCTAAAGAAAATTGGGGCAGAATCATATCATCACATACACACATATAAAAATGTGGTATTTAACATAGCAACACAAATGTATATGGGCAAAAATTCAACAGAATTGTTCCTAAAAATGTGCATAACATACCTTCAGATCCGCTCTTTGGCGCACCACCTCCTTGAGGACCCCCATCAGGATGTCTGTGGCCAGGGTTCGCTCGTGAGCCTCGTCCAAAATGATCACACCGTAACGTTCCAGCAGGGGGTCGTTCATGGCCTCCCTCAACAACATACCATCTGTCATGTACCTGGAGACACAGCAAACATACGTTGTTAGATCACAACAACCTATGATGCAACCAACTGCTCTGTGGTGCATGGGACGCCATGAATCACTTACTTTAGTATAGTCTTGGCAGAGCTACAGTCCTCAAATCGGATGGAGTAACCAACTTCCTGTCCGAGCATGACGTCCATTTCATCTGCCACTCTCTGAGCCACACTCATAGCTGCCACTCTTCTAGGCTGAGTACAGGCCACTGCTCTCTTTGGACCAGGCAAACCTCGCACCAATTCCACACACCACTGTGGGATCTGGAGACCAAAAAGCACAGGGAACAAGGCTTTTAGCATGAACCCACAGGAAGCTTTGCAAGTCTGCATTCATGAGACCCAAAACATAAGGGACGGGATTTCAGACCTGTGTTGTCTTTCCGGAACCCGTCTCTCCGACCAGGACAAAGCTCTGATGGCGGGTAATGATGTCGTTGAAGCTCTCCTTGTACTCCCATACAGGAAGCTGTAACCTCTTCTTCAGAATCTCATAGTATCGAGGAGTGTGTGGTAGATTGGTGAACGGGTTGACCTGGAGCATCATCGTCGGCTTCAGCTGTGGTAAGCCTGGCACAACCGCTGTGCTATTAGATGGTACACTGACGGGCTTTGAGTCTCTGTCCCGGTCTCTGTCCCTGTCCCGATCCCTGTCTCGGTCCCGGTCCCTGGAGCGGTCCTCGCGGTCTCTGTCACGGTCCCGGTCTCTCCTGTTAACATGAGCGCAGCAAAGCTTTAGAAACATTTTGTTTGATAGGGGGGAAAAAGCTGTACCTCTGTGATTAAAAAGCAAAGCAGGAATAAACTTATTTAGACAACTTGTTAAGATAAGCCCACTGTAAACGCAGTCCAGATAGTTATTGGTGGAGCTTGATGGACTTTGTCAGATGTGAAGAAATATGTTAGTTTCTTGTTTGCAAGTCATATCAGGTCAAATACATGTCAGGTCAATTACAGCAAAATGCTTTAGAAACATAAAGATGAACAGTTGAAAAAGGTAAATGCAAAAAGAAAGCAATTTATCAAAAAAATAAATAAAGAGAACAATATATGCACAAGATATACAAAAGAAAAATGTGCAATTTGGTCAAAAGGAGGAACTGCACACACCTTACTGCACATGAGATTTACCAGTGATAGCACCTACTGACATTGTAATCGTGATACAGTAGAAATAGCAGCATCAGTGGTGATATGACAATAATAGTCATAATATATGATAATAATAGCAGTGATAACAATAATAGTAATACTCATAATAAAAGTATCAACTAGTATTAGTAATAGTCAAACAAAATGTTAGTAATAATAACAACAATAAAACCAGTGGTACAATCAGAAGGACCCTAAAGTGCAGAGTATTGAGGACAGTAAAAACAAGTAAACAGAGTACGTAAGCACAATAAAGCTGAGAAGTTATACACAAGTTAACACTAATCACAGTCTCATAGCATATGATTGACATAGTAACTCTGCTATGAATATTTTGGTGATACACAACATGTTCTGCATAAGGACATTAAAAACACTACCAAAGCATTTAAGTATTTGAATCTGCCCTTCATTAGATTGGTGTGTACATGTGGATCGCATTCAATATTTGTTTAAATCATCTTATACAAACAGGCTACTTCTGTTTGATTTTTCAAACACTGAGCAAACATCCTCTTTAAAAAGGTGCTGCTCTGGTTACTTTGTATTTTCTTCAGAATAACAGTGTCTTACAAGAAGTTTACCAATGACCTGCGATGCTGTTTTATTGTAATGATTACTGATAAAGATAATTAATTTACTAGTGTGCAACATTAGCTCCTCTACACCTGTCACTTCTCCACTGATGTCAGTAATAGTTCCGTTCAGAATGAACATTTGATAAAGTGTAAACATCTACTTTTTGTGCTTTGCAAGATATTATGAAGGAATTCTAAACGAGCAGTTTAATGTCTCACTATAGATGCATTCTATTCCAAATGTTGGTTACTAGGCTCATTAACAACTGATACTAAATTCAGACCAGACTTTGTAAAAGACATTATAAACCCTTGGTTGTAAAGCTCATTTTAAACAGGGTATGTACTGTGAATGAAAAATCATACACATGACACGTGAATCAGTATTTTAACCCATTTCTACAAGGAGGAACCTGGGACTGTTTTGTTTTGAATGCTTAAAAAATGCTGTCCAGTTCTATGAAAACAATAACACCGGATTACAGTGTTGAGTTCCCTCACAATGTGCTCAATTCAAATATAGTTATGAGAGGATTATTTTCAGAGACTAGTGAGGACTGGGAGACGGTAAAGGGAGATTTAATGCGGTTGCAAATTAAACGATAGTTCTAAATGAAAGACGACTGTTATTCTCAGCGTATTATATTATTGAGGTTAGCTAGCTAGCATACACGCGCGCAAAATCTGTAAACATACCACATTTCGAGACTTGGGCGTGTACATACATTAATAAATTGTTGGATAGGTAAATGCTAAATTATTTGAGTTTGGGATAAATTGTAACATTTGGTTATTTGGAGTATTACGTGTTGTTAGAAGGGTGCTAAGTGCATGGCTAGCCGCACACACGTGCCTCGGCGGCGAGGAGGACGACAAGAGCTACGTCTGTTAGCTTAAATCGTCCTTAGCAACAACTGTATCTTACTTTGTACTGAAATAGAAATTAAGCAATGGACCGGAGACACACTGGCGTGTTGTTACAAAGCAGCAACAAAGACCGGGGCTATTAAGCTAACAGCTACTATTTCATTGTCTTGTTGTGTACTATTCTACATCTATGGTTAACCGAGCCGTTAGCATCGGCTAGTCGTCAGCTAGCTCCGGAGCGGCAACAGCAGATACATAAAGAGTAATGCCTCACTTACCCTTCAGACCTCTTCTTACTGGAAGAGTAGTCATCGCCTAAATCCAGCCGATGTCTTTTCGACATCTTTACGTGGGGAATGTTGGCTATCGCGAATCAATTAACAACACAATTCTGCCGGGCGAATTAGTCTGCTACCAACTTTGTTTCCTGATTCCTGTGGGGGTGATTATTTTCTTCTTTTCGCATTAGGTGTTACAGGCTCCGTTTACCGCCATCTGCTGGTCGGGAGAGTCGCAGCCACAAACATTCATACACCACAGGCCTAAAAAGAGACTGATTTTGTTCGTATAATTTTTGATTATTTCATCTGGATAAAAATGTATAATGATAACAATAATAATAATAATAATAATAATAATAATAATAATAATAATAATAATACAATATTATTATTATCATGATTATAGGATTATGATTTGATCATCTGGAGAAAAAAATGTTGTCATCAGAGAGGGCCCCTCTCCTTGCAGGCCATGTTACAGTGGCTGAAAATGGACAAACCAAACACATATACACTACAGACAGGACCAAAGCTTTAGATGAACCAAGATAACCTCCATAAGTAACTTCAGTCCTGTGTCCACAGTGTCTCAATGACTTAACATTCCATTCTCTGGACTGAGTCTTGATGAAAGGAGATATCCCTGAGATGAAAGGAGTATGCCAGGGGCAACCAACCTGTTTTATACTGAAAGCTCCCTCAGACTTACAGAGTAATGCAAACTTGCTTGATGTAAACTTCCCAAATAACGTAATTTGGCACTTTTCACCTTGAAGTAATAAATAATATACACATATCAAGAGACTGTGGCCATTAATAATTGATGAATACTACGTAAGGATTAGGTAGTATGTCCTAGAATACAAATACGTTCTTATGTAATGTATAAATTAAAATGATACACTGTCCGAGTTTTGCTAATGAGCAATTTCCACCACAGGTGGGAGGTGATTGTTATCTAGCTGCAACTTGCACCAAATCCCACAAACTGCACCTTTATCTTGAGTGAATGAACAACTATTCTTGATTGTGTTGTGGATGTTCCTCTCGTACTCATTCATGCTAAAAGGTTAAAACACAAACTGAAGCAGTATTTACTTAAAGGTTCCCAGACTCACATATGATGATGATATGACAATGATCATTTTCTTTTCATGTATTTTAAATTTTTAAATTTTTTTAGGCTATTTTGTGCGACTCACAGCATTTTGAATAAAAAAAGCAGCAGCAGTGACATGGACAGTTGAACAGGTTCACCCAGAGGAGAGTAAACACAATATCTTGAATAAACAACGGGGAAAATCTGAGATTATCTGACTCCAGTCTGCTTCTCTGCTCCACCCTCTGCAGAGCGACGCCTCCTGCCTGTTACACAAGACTTCAATGAAAGTTATGAGAGCAGCAGCAGCAGCAGCAGCAGCAGCAGCAGCAGCAGCAGTGATTCCTTGTTCACCCTCAGCATATTTGCTGGTGTCTTCGTCTTTACCATGACCATGCTTTTACTCTGGTAAGTGGACTCTGAACCTCTGACTTTATTCACCAGATGCAAAGAGCATGTTATACATCTGTGGTGGCAGCATTAACACCTCATTTGTTCCTGTATTATTTGCATGGAGACATGTAAAGTACTTTTAATACTCTGTAGTCCACAACTGCTTTAGTGTCAACTCTAATTCAGTCTGTGGTGGAAATTTGACGGGGTCACTATTATGTCATTCTCGTGTAGTTCTTTTCGCTTCGTTAATCTGTGACTCTTTGTAGTGTGATGCGTGTAATGGCTTCTGTGTATTGTTGCATCTGTTTGACGGAGAGATCTCGAGGCACGAACTGAATTGTTTACTGCCGAGACAGAACTCTCCTTCGATGCGACAGATGCGATGCGAGTTCATTTCGAGTCCACGAGAACAAAACATGTCATCGGTCAGATATTTCCCTCCTCGTATCTTCCAGGTCAGTGGGTGTGTCGGTCCTGCTGGCAGTCTGCCAACCATCTGTCTTGGCCGATCCTGACGTTTTGGCCCCGCCGGAGATCATGTTGCACAACGGCTCCTTGTACGCGGCCTGCAAACTCCGACCCATCGCCGCGCTGCCCGACGCCGTGCCCAAAGCGCACGGCCACGTTCTCTTCAAACAGGACTACCCTGACGGTAAACTCAGAGTCATCCTCCGCCTCAACGGCTTCCCCAAAGACGTCTCTCCGGAGCCGCACAGGGCCGTGCACGTCCACCAGTACGGGGACCTGAGCAAGGAGTGCAACGCCACCGGGGGCCACTACAACCCGAAGGGCGCGCACCACCCGAATCACCCGGGCGACTTTGGGAACTTCAGGCCCCAGGGAGGAAAGATCAGCGCGCTGATCGACTCCGAGGCCACGCTGTTCGGAGGGCTGTCGGTGATTGGCAGAGCTGTGGTGGTGCACGAGAAGATGGACGATCTGGGCCGAGGTGGAGACGCCGGGAGTCTGCTGCATGGAAACTCGGGCCGCAGGATCGGCTGCTGTATCATTGGGATCCATCCCCCCGATCTGTGGAACACGCATCAGAAGCAGTTCAACAGTTAGCTCAGAGGAAACGACTGCTGCCGGAGCTGTGATGCGTGGGTAAATACATGCGTTGTATTTATCCCCTATATCATTCATTATCCTCACGTCTCGTGGTTGAATATCTTCATATTGGGGCCATTACGTTTTCTTATAAGACTCACATTCATGTAATCTCGAGTTATACACGGCCATGTTTGCCTACGTGACTTTATTTTTTTCTGTTCGTTTGATCTTGATTTTCAATAAAACCTCTTTTGCAGTGACTTTCTATCAACCGAGTGACGTGTGTGGCTGGTATTCAAACCCATTTCAAAGCCAGGTGAAGGAAGTGTGGAGGCTGGTTGGAAGCTGACCAATAGGGGGGTGAGGGGGAGGGGCCATAATTAAAACCATTTCAGACCGAGGCTGAACAGAGGAGCTGCAGCTAAAGACCATTTAAGACAGGATTTTTTTTGTAAAGCATGTGAAACTTTAAAAAAACAAACAACCCTGACAGAATTTAAATGATCAAGCTAAATATTATTTCTTTCCTATACATTTTCATGGCTGCAGATCACATTGATCCTGTCTCTAGGTCTGACAGAAAATCCGACATCTGTTGTTGAAAATGATTTATTGTGAATAAATATATGATTCTAGTTCACATTTAACACTTCTCAATACATGTATGGCTCTTTGTAAAAGTTTGTGAGACATGAGTGCTGGTAATCTAAGTGGCTCCAGTGTGCTGTGTAATACGTTTACCTTCGCCACGGAAATGATGTTTTGTCTGTTTTTCTTATTATGTTACAGGATTATTCAAAAACAACAGGATGGAAGGAAATGAGTCAGGGACAAACCGGTTATATTTTACAGCAGATCTGGATGTGTGCATGATACTCAGTGTAACGGACTGAACGGAGGGGGACTATTTGGCCTTGGCGGAGGTATACGTACATTCTGAAAAGCACCTATCGAGCATTAGACAAGGGGATATTGTGCTTCCGTAATTAAGAACAAAGAGTTTTGAAAAGACCCTTCTGGGACAATCTGTGATCAAACATTGGTGCTGTTCAATCTCACTAATCTGCCGGTTAAACCTCTTAAGGCTTTTGGAAAATCCACCCCAAAGAGCTGTTAGGGCTGATACAGCAACAATTTAATGAACAAAATCCTGAGAATGAAATGTTTTGTAATGACGAAATGTAGAGTAAATAATCGTGATCAAGTGTTGAAATGTCTGAGTAACACTGACGGGAATCTAATTTTGATAAAAGTACCTTAGTGACAGTTACTTTCCAGGATTTGCAGAATAAATAACACTTAGGATTGTGATGACGACTGTAGACAACAGTGAACTCTCATGCAGGGACCACGGACAACACAATAACAGACATTGGGTCCATGTTAGCAGCTAATTCGCCATTTTCAAGTGTTTATCCTTATTATTCATTTAAAAAAAACGGATAGAGTTACATTACTCTGTTGTGTTAATCATTCTTCAGTTTCCTCTGTGACGTGGAAGATGTCGGATTTGGGACCCACACAAACGTGTGTCTCGTGCGAAAGCTCAGTCTGCTGACGGGATGTTTCTGTGTCCTGCAGCTCCTCAGCACCGTGAGCGGTTTCCTCTGTGACCACACACTCGGCTTCCACAGCTTCATCTGACTCCTCCTCTCCTCCATCTGCAGACGCCGAGGCATCTAAAGTCAGCTGTGTCTCACTCAGGTCAGATGGACTGGGAGTGATGACATCCACAGGCTCCTCCTCCTCCTCCTCCTCCTCCCCCTCCCCATCCTCCTCCCCCCCCTCCTCCTCCTCCTCCTCCCCCTCCACCTCCTCCTGTGTTGAAGCAGCGACACCCACTATGATCTGTGTGCGAGTGTCTGCCGTTTCAGTCTGAGGGTCAGTCTGATCCTCATCAGTCGACCGGTGTGAAGGCTCCTGTGGAGACGTCTCTGGGCTGGATGGTGCCTCATGCATGACACCTGATCCGTCAGGGTTTTCACTGTCTTGGTTGACGACTTCTGGCTCCTTCTGCTGCTCAACAGGTTGATTCTCAGATTCTGTGTTGGACGGGAAAGTAGACAGGAGGATAAAGTCATTATTAAATTCAAATTCATATAAGAAAAAAGTTTCAAAAACATTTGGGAATAGAAAAAAATGAATTCTCAGTGAAAGGCAAAGAATATAAATCATACAACAAATGAATGACGACAAACATGTGACATCTTTCTCATTTTTCTTTTGATTAATTTCATTTATTGGTTTTTGTAATATACATGGTATTCGAAACTTTGATTTTTCTTTCATTTTATTTCTTTCTTTGAATCTATTCATTTATATATATATGTATATTTTCATTCATTTACAGTCCAATAATCCAGTCATGTTCTCAACACTAGATACTACATTATTTAAGTGTGCAGAAATAAGTTGTATATCGAAAAATCACGAATAAAAAAAAACTTTGAAATACATTATTTTAAAAGTTTTAGTCCAGATGGATGAAGGCTGGGAGATGACCTTCTGAGATCAACCTGCTCTGACACTAAGGTAACTACAGACTAAGGATTAGGCTAGAGTAGAATAGAACATAATAGAATAGAATGGCATAGAATAGAGTGATAGATTTTACAGTACTACACTGATCCGGCTGCATTATCCAGTATATTCACCTTCCTGTGCAGGAGACTCAGTCTGCTGAGGGTTCAGGACGATGCCGTCTTTTCCTCCTGATGTGACAAAGCGTTACACCGAGTTAGCACCAATGTAAAAGTGGTCAAACATTTGACCAAATCCATATTAATATGACCTAATATTGTTACATTGAATATGAAATAAATTAGTTTTTGAAAATGAGGAGTGAAGGAAAATTAAGAAAGGGGGTTATTGGAGGAATATACTACCATAAATTCCCAGAGACACATTATAAGTCAGGCCTTCAGGAAGCCAGAAGCAGAAGGATAAAAAAACAAAAAAACAAGTAAATTATTGTTCGGAACATCTATATGTGTTTACGTTTATATTTGTTTTGATGAATAAAGTTGCTTATAAGTACCTGGCATGTTCCACACTCCTGACATCTCCAGCACTTTCAGTTTATTTTCCAGCTCAGCCACTCGGTTTCCGAGGATCCTGATGACAAGGGAAGTGAAGTGAAGTATCCATATGCAAATTACAACCTCAGAAATAGGTACCGGTACTTATATATTCTATAGCAGGGGTGTCCAAACTTTTTTCACTGAGGGCCACATACGGGAAACTGATTACACAAGAGGCCGGGCCACTATTAGAGTTAACAAAATAAACGATATAGTGCCAACTTTGCTTCCAGTGGCAGCTGCTCTGGCTCCACCTAGTGTTAAAACTAAGAGGCACAATCAAGTCAAGCGCACATTTCACGTGGGCTACATTCCATTATGTTTTTTTTTTATTAGCTTGAATTTTTTTTAACTGTTCTATAGTATCACTACACAGCAATAAAGTGTCCGTACTTGTTGATTTGCCGCTGGTGCTGGACGACCATGTTCTTCTCATGGATGGTTTCCAGCAGAGCGGTGGCCAGAGACTTGAGGTCGGAAATGGACTGAGGGGTCACCGGCAAACTGCAGCCGTTCACTTCCGAGAGCAGCAATTCTTTCACTGCGCACACACAGACACACAACAACTCGGATGAGCCGCTTCCTTCGGGTCTGATTCGTGCGCTTTAGTACATATTCAAGTGGTAATTAAAAACTGGACAGTGAGGTGTGATGAACCTCTGACCTTGCTTGGCAGAGAGGACTCCTGTGAGAGCGCTGCTGTTGGCTTTCCCACCGATGCTGGAGTTTTTCCGACTCTCCAGAGCACTCTGAGATCAATCAATTACGGATTGAGAGTAATAAAAAAAAAAATATATATATATATATATATATATATATAAACATATATACATATATATTTGTATATAGAATAGAGCATCTACCTTGTACTTCATCAGATTGGATTTGAGCATGTTGACCTCCTTCTGTAGCTGAATGAAGCGTTCATGTAAATACCTGAAAGAAACAAATCAGTAAGAATCATGAATTTGATCCACACTCTGTTCGCTCTGTCGAGAAAACTCCAATTCGGGAATCAGTGAAAGTGCAACAAAGAAGAGTAACACACCTGTTCTCCATGCAGAGAGCGTCGATGTCCAGAAAGCGCACCGCGTCGTTTCCCACGATGTGGTTCATCTCCGCGTTGAGACGATGAGCTTTCTGCTGGAACACGTCTCGCTCTGCTCGCACGTCCTGCAGCTCGTCCGTCAGCGACTTCGCGCTCAGCTCCAGAATCTCAATCTGCACCAACACAAGGTGTGATCTCACGTCATCATGACACTCATTCCCGCTCCACACAGCAATGTGGTTTTTGTTTCTTATGTTTCATCAGTCCAAAAAGAATTAGTATTAGATAACAGTAAACTGATGCAATCCGACTGATGAACACGATTCATGCGAGTGGTTGTTAATTGATTCAAATAAAGACATTAAAGGTCACCTTTGCTATTAATTGACTGAGTACAATGATCATCTATAGTACAGTTTTTAAGTGCAGTAAATTATTTTTAATAGCGAAATAAAAATGATCATAACTCTACATACAACAGAGCTGCTCGTGATGTGTTTACAGGCCGGAGGAAAACAGACTCAACTTCCTGTGAGCTTCGGCCCTCACCTGCTCTCTGGCTCTCTCCAGCTGTTGGACCAGATCCTCTCGTTCGTGTGCAGGGAAATGTCGAGCTCCGACCTCCTCGTCTCCCAGCCTCTGTTTGGTGATGGTCATTCTGAGGAGCTGCATCAACACACACACACACACACACACACACACACACATCGTTGAGTAAATTGAGGAATGCATCATAAACATATTCGACACGTTGTGACTTCTGATTGTAACGACGATCTGTTACCTTGTTATCTCCCTGAGCTTCCAGCAGGCGTTGTTTCAGCTCCTTCACCTCCTCAGAGAGCTGGTGACTCTTCTCTCGGGAGTCGGTCAGTAGCTGAGCTAAATTCACCTGGAAAACACATGATTACATAGAGATGTTGGAATAAAACATCCAGATAACTATTGTTATCTACTTGGATTTTAGATTAAAGGAAGACCTGACAGGTCAATAATCATTCCAGACTACGACCAGGTATAAATTAAAATATGTATTCAGCTGTAATATAAAATAAAATCACTTACTTGGTTTCTTTTCTCTGGAGGCAGAGAGAGATCTCCATCCTGTTGGGTAAAGAACCAACTCAGTCAATTTCTCAATCAATTCTCTCTGAATGATGGACATTAAACAAAAACAACTTTTATTGCCTTATTCTCACAGTGTGTTTTCTTACGATAAGCTCTCTGTACTTCTTCTTCAGGCCCTGGTGTCGCTCTCGGAGCTGGTTGGCCATCAGTTTGTACTGATCCCTCTCCTGCTGACACGTGTCCAGCTCCTTGGACAGGATCAGAAGCGCCTCTTTCTTGCTCTCCAGTTTACGTTTGCAAACCACAAACTGCACCAAGGAGCAGAGGTCACAGGACAAGGTGAGTGAAGGTATGCACATAAATATTTGAGTTCTCATCATTTTATCCATTTTGGTCAATTTTGTCTCACTCAGAACTTCCTTGTTTTGATTCCCACCATGTTAACAGTACAGTGTCAGTGAAGTTGGACATGGCAGCTAAATGTCTCTCACTTCATCGTTCACGTCCACTTCCTGTTTAGTTTGTCCAGTCGGGGCTACGGTAAAAACTGTGGTGGCAACTGTAGAGAGGAACCACTCCTCAGGTAAATGTGTTTAGACATTTAAAAAAATATATATACAATTTAAGTTTTAAGGATTGACACTAAGAAACATCAGTATAATCCTTTTTCCTGAAAAAAAAATATGACCATTACAAATTCATAAAATACTCATTGACATCTGCATTAGTCAAATTCAATATTGCATTCTATTTCAGACCAAAGAAACTAGGAAATGTTGCCACCTGGGAATCTTGGACGTTACTATAGTAACTACACTTACCCACAGCACAAGTTAGCGGGTTTTATGACTGGTGCATTCACCTAATACATTTATTATCATTTCTAACCAATGATGAGTCAATACACAATTACAATAGTACACGCTATTGTGTCAAACACTGGATTATGCAGATGTGAGAAGAAGAAAAAAACACTTCCTTATGTTCATTCCTTACAGCGAGACGGGCTGAGCGTTAATCCTGTTAGCTCACTTTAATCTGCATCGTATACTTTAACTGTGAATGTAAACGGAGCGAATGGACTCACATGTCAACACGATGCTGCTAACGTAAATAGATTAGTGTCGTACATTGGTGTCATGACCAGAGCAAGGGACAGTGACAATAACCTCAGTCTCACCTCGTTGAGCAGCCCCTGCCAGTCACTCTCACTCCGCCTGCTCGGGTCCATGTCGCTTCGAATCGAATAAACAATAAATAACAAACAATAACAACTTCATAAATAAAAACACGAGCCGAGTTCCGCGTCAAATCCCAACCATGCTGTGTTCATGGACGTTTTACATCATCAAAACCGATTATCACCGGGGAGGGCAACGACTTCTGCATCACTTCCGCTTGTGCTAACGTCATGAAAGCATCAGGATGCGTTTAAAGACCCTCGTAATTGTGAGAACATAACAGGGGGGATTGAACGGAACCGCCCCCCTTTAATAATTGGCAAAAAACATAGTTTTTCCTATGAATGTTATTTTACTAGAAAATATAGAAGTGACCTAATTTTCAAAATCTAAAATGTATATGTTATGAAAATCACAAGAATATTTTTAGGTATATATTTTCAGTTTAAACAAATGTATTTTCTTCATACTTTCTTTCATTTCTGTGCTATGACTTATTCTGATAATAATATTAATGACATAACATGGGTGGAATGCATGAATTGGTGAGATGATGATACAAATCAATTATTTAAAAAAATTAAAATTAAATTAAATGTGAGATGTGGAAACTGACACAGTATTGTTCTGAAGAACATACTGCTTACAGCTTCCACATACAAACACGAGACAGCAACATATTTTAAGCTTCAGTTTTTACTTCAGAGATCTCTGTTGAATTCTGAGACAAACTCAATCTAAGAAACTCTACATGAAAAAAATACAATAAAGATGACATCACATGTTTGTGGTTGTCTAATATTCATGAGGTTGCTGGTTCAAGACTCGTTGAAATCCTATGGAAGCGATATTGACCTGTTTTTCAGAGAGTGGCTGTATATTATGGTTTGATTTTAAACAAACGTCTTACTCCCTTTCATAAAGAACTTAGTCATACTCCTGGTGCAGTGGCTAAGTGTATTCTCACAACAAGCATATATTTCATTTTAATGTGAAATGTTGACGTAATCATAATAATGAGTCTAAATGAAAAAATACACCAGCAAATCCAATTAACATTTCAAACACCCTGAAAGTCTCTTTAATACCTGACAAAGTCCAAGCTCTGTCTCAATCCACACTTTAAAGTGGCACGGCTGGACCGCCCCATTCCCCAGGACCCTTCAAATGCACACCCCAAACCCCCACAAATGAAGTGTCCATCAATGTGGAATTCACGGTCTGCCATTCACTGGGCTCAACTCTATGTTTGTGTTGTTGTTTTTTTGGTCTCCGTGAGCAGAGAAAAATCGCAGGAGACAGAGATCAACCAGGTCGTGTTGAAATGTTGTTTTGTGGTGTTAGAACCATAGAAACTTGGTTCGGTGAACTGATCATCATAGTTAGCCACATAGAGTGTAGTATTGTGGCGGTGTGTCTGCTTTGATTGGACAGCTGTTACAATCTATTGCGATTGGTTCTCTGTTTTTGAAAGTAAAGAGTTTTTGTATTTGGTTGTATTTTCTCAAATCTGTGATGTCATCAAACTTCCTGAAGTTCATCTCGATGTGGTCCCACTCCGTGACCACACAGCTGTTGGTGTTGGGGGCAGCAACAACACATAACTTCACCATTAGATTCCACACAATCCTCCACACTGAACCTCTTGTACTGGAATCGCTTTGATGTTTGCGCGTGTGTGTATTCATGAGTGTGTCACACATCCTCAGCAGGCCTGACAGTTGCACTGAAGCGTCCTGTTTAGTCTATCAGCACTTTCATTGATCCCTTTCCCCCTG
>JAFBJT010090783.1:0-11670 GCA_016785325.1 Chascanopsetta lugubris
CTAGAACATCTGTCAGTTTTAGAGTTGAAGTTGCAGAAAAGCAGGAAACAAAATACAACCTTTAGCCATTTATCTCCTCACCTCCTCCATCATCTCCTCACCTCCTCCATCATCTCCTCACCTCCTCCATCATCTCCTCACCGCCTCCATCATCTCCTCACCTCCTCCATCATCTCCTCACCTCCTCCATCATCTCCTCACCTCCTCCACCATCTCCTCACCTCCTCCATCATCTCCTCACCTCCTCCATCATCTCCTCACCTCCTCCATCATCTCCTCACCTCCTCCATCATCTCCTCACCTCCTTCATCATCTCCTCACCTCCTCCATCATCTCCTCACCTCCTCCATCATCTCCTCACCGACCTTCATTGACCTCAGCGGCACCTTAGATTGACCAATAGTTGCCTTGCATCTGTGGGATCATGGATACCAACTCAATTGACTGATTCTTGTTGGAGTGACTGGAACCAACTTATTTCCACCAATTCACTTTGAGTAGTCTCTTTGTGTTGCCTTTGTACGTGATCTCATCATTTAAAATATTTGCATTGCATTAGAAGGAATGCGCCGTCACAAAGTAATTATTTACACCGTGAAAAAACCAGGAAGTCCAATGAGTATTTAGCAGTTTAGTTTTGACAAACCAACTCGTAAAAGTACAATCATGAGGTAAAAGTACAAAGAGAAGCTCTGAGCTCTTGCAAAATTCATTGTCTGTTGAAGGGATGAAGCACATCAAAGACCAGAGCTCCATCTGCCTCACTCTGATTCTGCGTTCCTCCGTGTTTGTGAGCGAAACACAGATTCTAAAATAGACTGAGAGCTTGTCGCACTTGCCAGCTCAGTGGAAGCAGCACAGCTAATGCAGTGAAAACAAGGGCAGTGAAGTGAGCTCCTGCTGCCGTCGGAAAGAGTTTCCCTTCCACAGTCCGTCAGACACGATGCTGCATGTATGTCACGTGTCCCGTCCAGACAATGGGGCGGGTCATGTGACTGGATGCCAGTTGGTTCTGGCGTCATATATCAGTGGTTCACTTATCTGTGCAGAGATTTCCTCCTTGATTTGTCACTGTCTGTTCTCTGATGCCTGTCCAGTGACCTCTGACCTCTGTGCGGATGACTCTGTGTTTTTGGCTTGTTGTTCATTTGTCCGGGTTCCTTGTTTCACAAATGTTGTTTTTCCCCTGCACATGTTGAAGTTGACCTCCCCTTGTCACATTCATTCACCAGCAGACTGCTTTTGTAGGAAGAGTTCCTACAAAACTGCTTCTTCATTTTTTTTAGTGCAACACCATCAATGTATCAAGTAACGGGACTGAAAATGGTGGTTCACAGGAGGTTCCCCTTTGATCCACCGCCTCCTTTCAACTGCAAGAGGTTGACGGATAATAGTTATTCCAGGACTGATTTGTAGTAAAGGTCAATCGCCAATATTTTGAACTAATATGCATTTATTGTAAAGATTAAAATCTTTCCATTCAAATCTAGAATTTATAGTTTGCCAGACTTTTAGTGTTTTCTTTATGAATGTCAAATTTAGTTCCAAACACATCAATCAAATTTAAATGAACATGAGTAAACTCAAAAATAGATATTGCCAAAGATTTGTAGCATAAACAACAATTACTTCTCTACAACAAGGTGGTGTTAACTGACCAAAAATAAATTAGACGATCTAAATTTGGTTTTTACAAACGTTTTAGTTGCAAATTGAAGACCCCCCCCCCACACACACAATATATTGGTAGGCGAAACCACTGACCAAAGAGGGGAGGTGACACAGAGCGCAGTGTAAATTCTTCTTGGTCGGTTCCCGTTTGAGCCAACACTTCCCCAAACCAGCAGCTGCTGGGGCTGCAGGACTTTGTCCCGGGGATTTGGTTCTTACTTAAAAGTGCAGTGAACGACGATCCACCCAAATGAGGGGGTGCCGTTTTCCGGCGGTCCCCGCCCAATCGAACCAAGACCCCCAGACTATCCTGGTGTGAGTGCGACCTTGGGCTTCAGTTGGCCTCAAAGACTCTCGCTCTCGGCAGTTGGGCACTTTTTAAATGATTCACTTTATCACGATATCCAATGCAGACAAAGCTATTGATCACAGTGTAGATTTGACCCTCAGACACTTGTTGTTTTGGGTCAGTACCATCCAGTCTGTCAGAACTTCTGAGCCCTTGTTATCGATGTGTCTGTCAGTGCGCTGTCCTCGGCCGTTCTTTCCTTCCTCTCTGATAGTGCCGCATTCTTTGAAACACAAACACCAAAACTGTTTCGCCCCGTTGCCTTTTCAGACGCACAGGGACATTGTCCTTTGGGGAACAATGCTCTTATACATCCAGCCCAGCTGCTCTGGGATCAGTGCTGTGGAACAGGGACGATTCAGTGTCTGTGCCGAGGGCCAAGTTGCCAGATCCCAGAGGTCTAAGGTCTCTCCTTAGAACAACAACAACAATGAAGAATGTGTGGAGTTCTGTATTTACATCTCAAACCACTGTTGGTCTTCACACAACCCTGGATGACTTCAGTTATCTGTCTCTTAGTGTCCCACGTTATTCAATCAGTCGGTACCTTACAATGAAGAGGACAGTTTGACCTTTACTAAAAAAGAGATATTTCCACACAGGCTGCAATAACAAGTATTAATCAATTATGAAAATAGGGGGCAACTAATTTGGGAATCAATTATTCAGGTCTGTTTGAAAGCACAGCACTAAAGTTGAAACGATCTATGTCCCATTACGAGCAATCATTCAGTTTTGTGTACACAAGAAAGAGTGTTCTCTTCCAGATAAAGCGATGGAGACGATCCGTTGTGTAGCTGCTCTCTCCAGCCTGTTTTGACCCTCTCAGAAAAGTCCTCTGGTTTGAGGGGGCGTGTCACAGAGCTGTCCCTGAGCTGTCACTCATCCCCCTCCTTCTTCCCCCCCAATCCTGCTCCATCAATGGTGAATGAAGACCTTTGACTCAGTCACCAGTTCCGGTTCTGTCCGTCATGTGGCCTGATTTCAAACAGATCTGATTCATGTATTTACCCAATCAATTGCCAACTATTGAATCAATTGATTAATTTACTCTTCACTTCAGAGATTTGGCTTCATAGGAAAGTGAGCAGGTGTTGTAAATCAGTTTGTATTCTTCGCGTGACGAAATAATTCAGAGCAGCCAAGTGACAGCAGCAGCAGCAGCAGCAGCAGCAGCAGCAGCAGCAGCATCTCAACCGAAAACAATGAAATAACTGCAAACTGAATAATGATTTATTTTTAGCTCAGCACCATTTTCACAGTCGACTAAAAATAGGTCAGTTCGTTAGTTTTGCGTTTGACCGAGTGCTCGTTCATTCTATCGACATACTTGGTTCTCAGCCTGTTTGTGGTTTGCGCCTCTGGCGACGAGCAGCGTGATCACGGGCACGTGAAGCACAAGATGTTTACACAGAAAACGTCAGCACACACATCTGTCACTGCAGATGGTAGATGAACATCTCGGCTTTGATCAGTCATCACAGGACTATTGTTTGCTCCTGTTTGGACCCAGTTATGTGAAAGGACTTTGATATCCAAGAGTTTCTAATCACTCTGAGCCTGGAGAACCTGACCTGAATAAGCTTGTGTCGTACTGGATGTTGGTTCAGAGACAACTGGTCATTAATGAAGGCAATAAAAGATATTTCAAGCCAATATGCAAATCAGTACAAATCTTTCTGTCCGAATTGATGGACATGAGTGACTTTATCAGGGATTCTGAAAATAAAAACAGAATCTAGAATTTTGGCCCCGTGAGTCAGCCGGGTCAGAGCGCAGTCTGTTTATAATGGGTTTCACTGTAGCTCTTGTTTGTCATCAGGTCCAAAGCACTGACCATTAGAACCTCGAGCAGCTCTCAGGGCAGTGGAACAGCCCCTGCTACATTCCCCTCATTTCAGTGAACCAGCACCATATATATATGTGTGTGTGTGTGTATGTACTATAATTACATATTAGTCCATTTAAATGATATAATATAATGCGCTGTATCACAAAAATAAATGGAGGACTTTAGAAACTTTGTTTTTCTAAATCTGTTCATAATTCAGTCTGCTTCAAAAGAAGGGCTCCATCCTTTGACACTGCTCCATCGCACCACTTTCTTTTTGTGATTTTGATTAATTTTGGTGAATTTTGTCATTTTGCTTGGTGCCATTGTTCTCTGGCGACATCTTGTGAATCGACGGAATCTCACAATGTTTTCAAATCGTGAGTCTTGCATTGCATTGGTCGATTGAGCGATGCTGCTGAAAATGAAGCGCTGTTATTGGTGAATAATCTGAGGGTGTAAAAAAAAAACTCTGTCGGGAAATTTGACATATACAAGCTCAGCTGTTTCTGTTTCCATCCTGCATCATAATGAAACGCAAGCAGTACACAAAGCCTAATGGTCCGATTTTCTATCTATAGATTATAAGTAGACTGGAGATTATATGTAGACTGGATCTACATATAGAGAGGATCTGCTCCTCACGTAAATAGAAGTCACTGGATTCATTTGAGGGAAACGGGAACAAAAATACACTCGATTATCCATGAAAATGTCAGGATGTCGTTGTTTGACCTCCCAGTCAAAGTGACAAACATGAATGAAATCTCACACACTGCTCCTTTAAGTGTGACTGTGTGAAACGGACCATTGACAGTGGAACAGGAGCTGCTGTCAGTCGGTGTGTGTGGTGCAGTGCTGCCCACGTGTGGCAGTGAAGAGGATTCAGCGGAATCTATTCCTGCTCTGACTCTTTTCAGCTCAGCTCTGAGAGTGTGTGTGCGTGTGTGTGTGTGTGTTTGAACTCTTTGATTGCATTAAACCATGTGTTGTAAAAATAATATTGCCATAGGCTCAGCAGGGAAACATGGAATTAGAGTTTAGGAGAACATCTGAAATAATTGAACAATCTTTAAAACAGCCAGGTTATTCTGAAGTTCAGGCCGAGCGCTGAGATGCGCACGGAAAAGTGTGAATCTAAATCTGGATATTAAAGGAAAGCTAGTTTTTTAGTTTTATCTTTTGATGTTTATGTTTTTTTTTCCATTTTATTTAATGTGGTAAATAGAAGAGATTGCAGTCGTACTATTTGGCACATACAGTTAAAGTAAATGCTGACTTACATATTGATTTTTTTTTTTTTTAAAGTTGAACAAATTTGCTCCGAGGTGAAACATGGTGAGATAACTGACTGAAACGTTTGTCTTCCTCTCGGTTCTCAGGAGAGGAAACAGGATGTAGGATAGGACTCTGCTCTCACCCAGCTCTCCGGATGCAGGATCTTTTGAAATGATTGATTTGTATTAATTATTCCATTTGAATTGTGACGATCACAATCCGTAGTTCTGCTGCTGGTTGGTTGTAGACGTGTAGGAGTTGATTTGCAGGAGGTTTCTACCTTTAGTGCCACGTTCTCTTCATACTTTCACCTCCAGTGGCTTCAAATCACATTCAGCCATCGTTGCCTCTCTGTGCTTCAGCAACATGATTTAGTTTTGACTCTTTGTCCGACATGAATTATTTCTCTCTCACTTGCTGCTCTCTTCAGTCCTCTCTCTCTCCCTCCCTCTCCCTCGCCCGCTCTGTGTCTGTGTCTTCTCGTTTTAGACTCAGATTCATCCTGACAGCTCTTTATTTACCTTCTTCTTACTTTGTTCTTCCCACTGCTCCTCTCCTCTCACTCACTCACTCCTCTGCATTCTCCCAAATCTCAACTTCACTCTTGATCCCGAGCTCACTAAACGTTTGTGAGTGCGTAACGGCAGTGGGCGAGTTTGGTAGAGAAAATGACGGAGACCAACCAACCCACCTTTGTGGGTTTAGGTAGATATAATCCTTACACTGTGAAGAAGGGGTGGAGATTTTTTTAAATGTTTGTTCACACTTGAGTCATTCTTCAACATTTTCTTATTCCTTCTTTATTGTTCAACACTTATGAGACAGTGAGAGGAGGATTGAACCTGAGCAGAGATTCTGAGGTGAGTCATTCTGAGGTTTACAGATGAGCTTGCTTGTGTGAACTGTCACTGAGCTCCATGGTGTTATTGTTGTAGCGCTCCTCCTCCTCCGAGTCTTTTCCAGTGCGCTGATGACATCAGAGCTGACACACCAGTGACACAGTTCTATAAATAAACAAATGAGTAAATAAAGCCTGGCATAAGAACTAGTGCCGTGGTAAAGGTGGTTTCCACTCAGATCAAAGGTCCCAGGCGCAGCCTCTCATTTGGTTGATAGTGACACTCTGTGGGTTGTATGTTTGGATCTGTGTGTGAGAGCGTGCGCGTCATGACGTCAGCAAAGCGCCTCGGGTCTCTGCTCCACAGATGTGTAGGACGAGGACAGCTCGGTGTCCACTCCTTTGTGTGAATTTGGAGAGTGTGTCCTGAGTTCCTGTGGACAGGACGTCCTCCAACATTCATCTCTACCTGCGCAAGGCGTCCAGAAAGGAACAGCGTCCCCACCTCTGCACAGAGGAGCTGATAGATGCGTAGATGTGATTACATGTGTCATTTTTGTTATCGTATTAACGACGCTCGAATCACATGATGCATGACTCCTCGGCGGAATCATGTGGTTGGTTGCCCTCGTACCGGAGGCATGAAGAATCAGGGCAGAACAGATGCAGATCCTCCTCTGACTCACCCCTCACATTCTGTTAGCTCTGTTCTGGCCAGAGTCCCTGCAGTCAGGAAGACACTGGTGGAAGTGCACTGGTCAAACCAGCACTCTTCATCCTGATTGGTTTGATGATGGAATCAGCGTTGGTGTGTATGTGTGGTTTCACACCCGCGTTGTAAAGTGAATGATATGTATCAAAGAGAAAAGGGGTCGGGGGACGAGACGCGAAGCGCAGAGGAGGGAGACGAGGGAGGCCGAGGCTGCTGGGTGAGGCTTGCGTGGAAGTCGTCCTTTGTTAGTGTCTCTGAATCCCTCTCTTTCTTCGCTCGCCCGCTCCATCACTGTCTGCTGCTGTGGCTGCGCTCAGGTGTCACTGGGATGTGGAATGAGGAGCTGACAGCTCTGTCGGAGCTGCTGTGGAGAGCAAGGAGACGAGGGACACACTCAGAAACACAATCCAACTCACGCACAAGAAGAACATGGAGGGTAGTACTTTATTTGAACTATTTCTAATCTCTCCAACGACCTTATTCCCGGTCAAAACGCGTCTTTTTCTATTTTAAATCCAGACATTCACAAAACCTACACATTCTACTTTTCGCTGAGGTAAAAACTTGTTTTCTACATTTCCGTACCTGAACACGGTTTTATAATTGTGTTACATTCTGAAGTTGTGCTGTGAAGGAAATGGCAGGAGATACATAATCCGTGGTAAACGTGAGGAGGCAGTGTTCACGGGGCAAACACAAAAGTGCAAGTAGAAGTATTGCACCTTTTCTTCAGTCTACTAATGAGGGTTCACAGCAGGATACACAGTTTCTCAATATGAATCTTTACATCACTTCCTGTGCCCCTTCAGTAACAGCCCTCCCTTCTCGTTGACTGAATCCATATTTGTTTTGAAAAAGCTTTTATTGTAATCACAGGTTGTCGATGTGCGGCTTCATATCGCACTGAACCACAATCACAGTGATATATGTTAGTGAACGGGCTGTTAGGCTGCATCAGGCAGAGCCTCCTGGGAAATTGAGTGTATATGGGGCCATGATTTCTTGGGGGAGAAGGTTGTGAGAAGGACTAGCACAAGTCAGACTACAACAGAAAGGAACCTGCAGAATCTTCAAGCTCGGCTTCAGTTTATAGTCTCTCACACACAAATCTCCGACTGCAGTTTGCATGGAACCTTTCAGCAACGCCAACTCAGCATTCCTGAGTCGATCCATCAAGCGCTTCACGGACACCAGCTCCTCAGATTTGAGGAGATGGGGAGACCCAGCGCAGGTGGAGACAGAGCAACGTTGCTCTGTACCAGTGTGCTGAGCTGTGTGGCTCAAAGAGGAGAGGAGGGAGTTAGAGAGGGAGGGAGGGAGGGAGGGAGGGAGGGAGGGAGGGCAAGGATGTCAGCAAATAGACCCCAGGGAGAGAGATACTGAAAATAGAGAGAGATGCGTGGCAGGGTTGAGAGGAGCAAGGACTCTACTCTTGGAATAAAGATCGCCAGTCACAGCCGAGCAGCTCTGCTGTGCCAGAGTGGAGGGGGACGCTCTGGATCTCTGAGCACCAGCATGGATTGGGATTGTTGTCGGGATTACAACCGACCGCCTCAGCTCAACTGGTCCAGGGACGGATTTCAACTAGTCTGGAATGGATCCGTCTGCCCCAATAATGGACAAGCTCTGGACTGAAGTCAGAAATGTGCCGCATGAGGAACTGCAACTCCAGGGGAGCGTTTTGTTTTGAAGGAGCAGACGTGAAAGTGAAGAACTCGTGTAGGTCTGAGAACTGGACTCGGTGAAAGGTGAGACGTGAAGACGGTGTGTCGAACGGCCGCTACGAGGACTGTCTGCCAACGATGTGGCAGGAGATAAACATTTGCTCCAGTCCAGACAGGAATGGGATCGTTTTCTGGGCTTTAGACAGAACCATCTTTGTCTCTGAGACCACAACACATGATCCACTGGTTTGCCCAAAGGAGGATGTACGACCACGATGATTAAGCTCTAAATGCAAGTAAAGGATTTCAAACTCCCGGAAGACTTGATGTTCTGGATCAGCGGTGGCTCCCCTTTGACTTACCTCCGATCGACTGGCCCTTGCCCTTGCCCTTGCCCTCGCTGTGCAAAGGTGACCCACTCCCTCGGTGTTGGAGTCAGAAGTCTGGTGACCCCCAACGTCACCTCCCTGCGAGTGTCGGGCACCAACAGGAAATGTTAATATGAAGGCGGAGGGGCTATGCTGAGGTTGTCAGGTCTCGCACCAGCTCCATCCGGCCACGAGTGGCAGTTTCAGTGTTCTGTGGGCGTGGACTGCAGCGACGTTGAGCCGCGCTGCATCTGGTTGGCAGTGCTCAGGGGTATTTCACCACGTGCCTCTCCAAGGCGGGTACCCATCGCATCACCAAGGAGACGGGGCTTCCGAAGGGCCCTGCAGCGCCATCGATTGTCCTGGGTAGGAGGATGGATTGTGTGCAATTCTTTATTTTATTTTTTTTTAGATCATCACTGGGGCACAAATATTGAAGTGAAGAGTCGAAGAGTCCCATTTGATCAAGACGTTACTCAGGATGTCTTACACCAGATATTTTTAATGCTGCATTAATGTGCAAACATTATATTTCACAGCCAACCCATTCACTTGGTATTCATGCTTCCATTCATAACTTACATCGCATGTACTTTTTGAATGCATTATTGAAGGTCTTATATAAGCATCAGCACATTCCTCTCCTCTGTCACCGCCGCAAATCAAAGCCTCTGCCATGAATGATGGTTGGAAGGTACAGTATGTTTCAGGATGTCCACAAAAAAAACAGTATTTAGGTTTAAAAAAGAAAAGAAAAGTGACTTCTCTGAAAGATCTGTATCTCTTGACCCATTGGTGATGTTCCATAGATGAACTGGTGAGTGGAGCTGAACCCACTTTCACTCAGATTGGATTTGTGGTCCTTCATTTCACTTGTTTTCCTGATTTACCTTTTTAAGCTAATATAAAAGATAGATGACAGTTGAATAATAATATACATTTCTATCAGCTTTACAATAATGCGACTGTGCTTTTGCCGTGCATATTAATGAGATGGTTAACCTCAACACTTTATTACCTGAAACCATAGAAAATGCTTGATTTCAGATTTGCCCAGAGGGTCAAACTGCTCCCCCTCTGGTTGTTGGCAGATTGTTAATTACAGCTGTGGCTGATCCAGAGTCAGTCTCATGCGCATGCCTCAGCCCTCGGGCTTTGCTTTTTATATCGTCAATATTGCAAAGAGCATTTTCTGCACCAACCTTTCTAGATGAAATGCACCACAGCGCTGCACTGGACGCACTGTGGATGTCGCCATCAGTCCGTCTCGGTTTAGTGTCGATTGTTGGATGTTTGCTGAAAACAGCCTCTTCCTCTCCCGCCTGATCTGATGAGTGTGGACAGGTGTGTTTCCTCCGGGACCGTTGCTCTGGAGTCTCACTCTAACCTTTCCTGTCTCCTCCCGTCAGTCCAGGGGACGGAGCTTCATTCACTGTCCTTGTCCTTTTTCCTCCTTGTGGGTGTCTTACTTTTACCACAGGGGGCAAAGGTTGAGGTCCATGGAGTGTGAACTCTGTCATTTGATTTGATCGTGTGTGTGTGTGTGTGTGTGTGTGTGTGTGTGTTTCTTTTGGTGTTATGTAATGTAGCACTGAGGGGGCTGTTGACTGGCAGAGGGGACAGGAGATGTGGCTGATGCCCTCACCAAGCACAGAGATTCATGCTTTATATAATCTCCTGCGTGTACAGTATGTAGATGCGTGTGTGTGTGTGTGTGTGTGTGTGTGTGTGTGTGTGTGTGAGTGTGTGTGTGAGGGTGTGTGCGTGGTTGTGCTTTTACATCATCTTTGGAAATAAGCATCAATGCTCACACTTCTGCAACACAAGCTGCTTAAAGCACGTGGGTCTGCGGATAGAAACCTTTGTGTCACTCTGGAAGTGTGTGCGTTATCGCACAAAGTGTCTGTCACTTTATGTTGTTTATGTGTGTGCACGCAGGGTGAGAGTGTGTCTTTCTGCATCGTGTCACTCTTTCTGTCTCCCTCGGTTCAGCTCACTCTGCTGCTGTGGTTTGAATATCAGACAAGCACCACTAAATAATTGAAATAGCCAGCGACGTGTGTGTGTGTGTGTGTGTGTGTGTGTGAGACATTCAAATACTAAGTCCAAAGTGGAGTGATCAGAGCAGTAGACAGAACAATGAGTAAAGAGGGTGAGCTGCAGTGTTTTTGGTCACTTTTGTCACTTGTAAAACTTTTTGACACTACAATTCACTCACACACACACACACACACACACACACACACACTCACACACACACACAGAGAAATGTCAGTGGGCACCAATCCTCTCAGATGATTTCATTGTGTCGAAGGCCGATGGTGACAATCGCAGATGTTATATAAGGAAAAGGTCACAGTGAAGTAAATGCCCTGAAAGTATTCGAGTGACAACAGACAGTGTCCTCACCGACGTGTGAGAAGTGGAGGCCTGGTTGAAAAGTGAACCGACAGTCAAAGGTTTGAACACACGCGCAGACAAACATATGAATCTAAAGCGATTGGCTTCCCTCTGTGGAAAGTGTGAGTCTCCTCCCTGGAACTATTCTTAGAGGCGGGGGTTCACCCTAGCGCTCCACCATCCACTTCCTGTCTCAAGAAACACACATCCTGTTGTTTTTATAACTGGCTGGAGTCGCGTGTTTTTTTTGCGTGACAATGTGTAGTTAATGTTTTCACCTTCTTCATGTTTGATCGTTCTCCTGCAGAGAGATGTCCGACAGATACGGGCCAGCGAGGAAACTTCCTTTTAGTTCAGGGACCACATGCGGCTACATCGACTCTCCAGTGGCCGGATCAGTCCAATAACAGCGTGATGACCTATAAACAACGACAACTTCAAATGTTTCCCTTTGTTTTAGGACACAAAGTATAGTTGTGAATTTAATGAAAATCACCTGCATCAGAATTTAAACTGATTGATAAATGAAATTGTCTCATGATATCACAAACCCACCAAC
>JAFBJT010090783.1:12220-24094 GCA_016785325.1 Chascanopsetta lugubris
CACAAATGAGAGAAACCTTTTAGCGAAAAAAAAAAAAAAAAACTTGATGTGTTCATTAACGTTTTAGTTTGGGTTCACATCCCATCCACTAACTGTATATTCCAGCACCCTCTCTGGTTGAATGGCGCAGTGGTCAGGGGCCATTCAAACATGTGGTTCAGGACGTTATCAGACCACCTCCTCCTGGTTCGGGGATGGGCCACTCTTTGACCCAGTTCCTCTCTGTTGGAGCCATATTGGAGCCAAACACATGGAAGCGATTTAGATGGTTTTCTTTCACCTGTGAGTTCTCATGACAACCATCTTTATGAGCAGATTATTGTATTAACAGACAAAGAAAAAAATAATATGTCTTTGTGAAAACAAAAATCAGAATCATTTTAAACCTACGAATGTACCTAATAATTATAAGAATTCTAATAAAGAATTCATAAGAAATTGTGCTGGGTCGTTAGAGATCGTCCTCTACGTTAGCTTCGTTAAGAAGTCTGTGTTGGTCACGCTGGACGATGTCACTGACATAGAAGTAGCAAATTCCGCCGTTTGACCACTGAGCATTTCTTGCTTTAGAGTTTGTCAAACCTCTTGTATATAGTTCTTCTAATAGATGTCTCCAGTATGTTCTAAGATGTCTGCACAGTAGAGTGATTATCTGCTGATTAGTTCAGTATCGGGTTCCCATGCTCCGGGCTCAGTCCGCTGACGGTGTGTGAGAACAATGAGGGACTCTGATGTTGGCCGTGGAGCTGGAATGCAGAGATAAGTGTTCAAAGGCTCATTATGAAGCTCACTAATAAGGTCAGACACTGTGAGAGGAGCACTGTGGTGACTCTCACTCTCTGAACCTGCCTTTGTCTATTGTTCATCACATTTTCCAGATCTGTGAATATATACCCTAATAAGTTCCTATTGTTCACAACTGGTATTTTTAGATGGTGTATTTTTAACGATGCCATTGTTGACTGGAGGTAATAAATGTGATTAAATGTGATTATGGAGCTTCCTCTTTCGGAGAGAGGAAGTCTCCGAGAAATTCCTGGCATTGGTGAAATTCTGCTCCGGACGGATCTGGGCAGAGTGAATGGACGACACACACCCACTTCCACCCGCACACACTTCCCATAAATGTGTCCGGCTAAGGATGAACACACAGTCTCTCAGAGGTGCGGTGGATACACCTGAACATGATTCCTGACATTTTCTGTCAGATTCTCCCGGTAGTGTTTTAAAATTTTTTTAATTTCAAAACGTGAAAGTAAAGGAACTCATTTTCTTCATTGTCTCCACAGGCTAAAGGCCGGAGGGATGGCATGGTGTCGTCCAATGAGAACAGGCGCCGGCCGCTGTCGTCGGGTGAGGTGGAGGGCGTGTCGTGGCAGGGCCCAAGGACCGTTTTCCTCCAGAAGAACTCGCAGGGATTTGGCTTCACTCTGCGCCACTTCATTGTCTACCCACCAGAGTCTTCACTCCACAACCTGAAGGTCAGTCAGCCGCATTTGTACCGGAAACACTGTGACTCGATTCTGACATTCTACCTAAATGATAATGGAATTTGTATTCAATTTTTTTTTGGCTCAATAATAATAGAACTTCTTTGCTATATGATAAGATATAAGAAAGCTCAATGTTCCCTCTTAGCTTTCAATTCAATCGACAAGCTAAATTAAATTAAATCTACACTCTAAATTAGATGTCATCCATCACGCAATAAAACACGTTAAACGATAAACACAAATGACCAGCAGGTGTCGATGTCAATTAGCTCCATTTGAATGTGGTTAGTGTCGTACTTGTGTTTCATGGTCATTTAGCACATGAAGACAAACTTTGTTGGTTTTCTTCTACGTGTGAAATGGAGGGTGTCCATTCGCATCACAGGGCCTCATCATCGCCACGGCTCCCCCACGCTTAAAGAATCCTCCTCACAATCGTTGTTTTCCTCAGTCAAAGGCCTGTGACCCTCTGAAAATGGGTTCGCGACCCATTGCCTTAGACGACTTAGCCAAAGTCAAATCAGAACAAACACAGTGTGGTCCTGTCGTCTTGTAGGACATTAGTATTACACTGTCAGTGACCTGGACATGGTTCGGTGCTGTGTGTGTGTGTGTGTGTGTGTGTGTGTGTGAGTGTGTGTGAGTGTGTGTGTGTGTGACAGACAGCTAGCTTTTTGTATGCCCACGTCAGGAATGAGCAAACTCAGCCAAGTATGAAAGCTGTCAAACCAAACCAGCAATCCAGACAGACAGACAGACAGACAGACAGACAGACACATAGAGAGTGACGACAGACTGGAACACATTAGTCACATTGTACATTTTTACATCATTAAGAGAAACAAGGAGACGGACGAGTGAGGAAAACCCCTCAGTCCACAGCAGAATCAGCAGGAGTTGGTCAGACATGGTTGGGTGAGATACTGAGTTCAGCAGCGTCCCCTGGTGGTCTTCACTGTGAACATGTTCTGTGTGTGTCTCCTGCAGGATGAAGAGAATGGAAACGCCGACGGATCAGGTGATTGTTTTCATCTTTCTGTTGAACCAGACCCACATTCAGAATCATCTCACTGCCGCGACACTTTTATAAATCAGCAGCCAAACGGACAAGCGCAGCAGTTCACTGACCTGTGTCAAATTAATTATACAAAATATATATTATACTATGATCAAATCTATAAATAAATAATGCCAAAAATGTCTTGGCAAGTCTTGACAATAAATCCAATCATACTCTGAAGTATTTGGGCTGGAACCTGCCGGTGTGTTCAGAATGTGCAGTGGAGAACGTTTCGAGATTCTGTGTCGTTCAAGTTGTAAAGTGAACTTCCCGCAGGCAACATGTCATTATTGTGACAGTTTAGTTGCTACATAGCCGAAATACTCAACCCTTGCAGATCTGTCCACAAGCACATAGGCAACATTGGTTGCTAAGTATGGATTCTAAATATATATATGTCTGTGTGCCGTGCGTTTGGAGGTCGACGCTGGTCACGTCTGGAGCCAATGGACACCATCTTTGTGAAGAGTGTCAAAGAAAAAGGCCCCGCCCAACAGGCTGGACTCTGCACAGGTAGAACTCAGCTCTGTCGCATGATGCTTCTTGTGATTGGACAGGCGATTAGTAACTAACACAGATTGATCAGTATCCAGTTTTATATTGAAATAAACAAAACACTTGCAGGAATTACTTAATTAACTAATTAATGGACATTGTACAAAACATTGTGGCTTTGTGTGTGTGTGTGTGTGTGTGTGTGTGTGTAGGAGACAGGCTGGTGAAGGTAAATGGGGAAAGCGTACTGGGGAAAACCTACTCTCAGGTGATCGCTCTCATCCAGAACAGGTGAGATCGTGGTGGTTCTACATCACACTGATCACAGCTCTCAGCCGCTGATCGTTTGTTGACACACTGTTTATTATTCTCTGTCTTTCAGTGAAAACATTCTGGAACTTTCCATAATGCCAAAAGATGAGGATGTGTTGCAGTTGGTAAGTGTGAGTATGATCTTTCTTCTCCTTTCTCTTCTTTCCTTCATTTCTCCTTTACTCTGTGTGCATGGATCACGTCTGTAATAATGATTATATTCACCCACTGAAGTTTAGCTGCCTTGATGGGATGAATACGAAAAAGCTGATACAGCAACCGACACATGCAGCCCTCACAATAATAAACTCCATTTATTTGTCTTTAATAGATTTTTTAAAAATATTTAAACTGTGTGACAGATGAGCCAAGACATAATAGATGCAGTGGTTTCTGCGAGTCAGCTGAGATGTTTTATGAGGATATTTTTACAAGTGACAAAAATCGTACTCACTGCACCTTTAAAGGATTAAGTCAGGGATACTCTTCCAATCTTGCCCACATTTCCTTCATCAGCAAATGGTTAAATTAAACTCAGCTTTACACACACACACACACACACACACACACACACACACACACATGTTCTGCTGCTATTAATCCAGTGCTCATTTATTGATCATTTCCAGAGTAATGAAACATCTCATGCACAGTAAAATAATTAGAACATAAGAAAATTCACATTGTCCACAGCATCTCTGCACCTGAACACACCGCTACACCCTGAAAGACGATTTAGAGGGAATGAAACGGCTTCATTCTATGACTTAAAGCTGACTCAGAACAAAAAGATAGACATCCTGCAGCATGGTGTTGGATCATGTGCCTCTCTCTGCCCCTCAGCTGTCCCTGCCGTTGCCAGTTTCTTCTTGTGTCAGGTTTGACATTGTGCCCTAACCTCTCCCGTCCTCAGGCGTACTCCCAGGACGCCTACCTGAAAGGCAATGAGCCGTATGCAGGCGAAGCCCAGAACCTCCCCGAGCCCCCGCCTCCCTGTTACCTGTCCACCAAACCCGGACCTGCAGCCTGCGAGCACAGCCACGCTCTCCTGGACAACTGGCAGTGCCGATCTGCTCCCACCACATCACCACTTGATAACCAACCCCTCGCTGCTTCTACCCCAACCTCCGGCTGGTCCGGGGGTCCTGCGGATACAAGCAGCCACTTTGCCCCGCCTGGGCATCACCGCAGCGGTGGCTCCTCTGCCGTCAGCGCTCTGGACTTTCACTTTTCAAACCACAATGCTGCCATTGCCTCAGCGACTCTGCCCGCTGCGAGGAAAAGCAGCTTACCAGCCTCAGCGCGTGCCCACGCCGACGCCCTCTGCCATCAGGCTCTGTCCGAGTGGTACTACAGCCAGGCTGAGGCGGCAGAGCGCATGTCCCCCCGCCATCGCAGCATCTCTCAGGACCGTTTAGTGGAGCTGGGACTGGGTTTGGCGCTTGGCCCTGGTCCCACATCAGCCCCTTCAGTATCTGCAGAGCAACGTAGAAGAGAAACCCTCCTGCATCATCACCAGGCAGCTGCTGCTTCCCATGACTCCTTCTGGTTCGGTGGATTCGGGGGCGTATCAGGACCAGGAAGCAGGTCATGCTCAGAGAGCCTGTTGGCAGCCTATGCAGAGTATGAGCATAACTATGACCGCTCGGTCCAAACGTTGGCTCAAGCGTCGGCGCTGGTCTTACCTCGCCAAGAACACCCTTCGCAAAGCTCCCAAATGATCAAACCCAGCAAACAGGTAGACATTAAAGCCCCAGAGGGGTCTCAGCACCAAACTATAGAAACACCCCCCAACACAACCTCCTCCACAGTGCTCCCGAGTGGTCGGCAGTCAGGTCAGCAGGTAGCTGAGCCTCAAACCAGGCGAGTTAAGGAGGAGGAGCCGACGGGCTACACGAGCTACAGTCCCTCTTTCTCCCGCAAAACCGGCCACCTTCTCCAGCCGGCCCACTCCCTCAGAGAGCCCAGTTACAGTGGCCCCCATCTCACCTGGTCCCCCAACAACAGGAGCGGCCCTGCAGAGGGCAAGACGCCAGCGGTGCCCAGGCCCAAGTCCACACCTGCGTTGCCTGGGTCAGAGGAGGTCAGAGCCCTGCTGGGGGAGGACAGGGACATCGTCTCTCCCATCTCCCTGAATCAAGAGGTGGTCCTTCGACAGAAGCCCCCTCCTGCTCGACGGACTTCTGCTCATCTTCTTCGACATCCTCATTACACCACACCTGCGGAGTCACCCGAGCCCCCGGGGTTGATCCCCTCACCAGGGACCCCCTCCCCAGTGTCGGGGGGGCCTGCCCCCAACCGCAGAGCCAACGGAAGCCTGGCACAGCATGCATTTGAGTCTCTGTCTTCTATTCCCTTCATAGGTTAGTGAAATGTCCCGTGTTGTAAAATGAAAATAAGAAGTTCAGTTTCGAATGTATCGAGACTCTCAGCAGACATAGATATCTGGCATGTATGTGGAGTGTAAATGTCAACATGAATTGGTTGAATACACTCAACTGTGTTGCTGAATGCTGCTCGACGTGTCTTTAAACCGTTACCCGTTTGTCATGTGTGCTCTGTCTTCCTTCTGAAAGTTCTCATACGAATCAGAGCTGCTCTGGAGGCAGGTTTGGAACTTTCCTAATGACTCAGCGAGAGAATGCTGATTCAAACTCTAACCAAGTCAGAGAGTGAGTGTTAGCGTTTGGTTGGTTGGTTGGTTTGGTGGGTGGGTTGGTTGGTTGGTGGGTTGGTTGATTGGTTGGTTGATTGGTGGGTGGGTTGGTTGGTGGGTGGGTTGATTGGTTGGTTGGTGGGTGGGTGGGTGGGTGGGTGGGTTGGTTGATTGGTTGGTTGGTCGGTTGATTGGTTGGTGGGTAGGTTGGTTGGTTGGTGGGTTGATTGGTGGGTGGGTGGGTGGGTTGATTGGTTGGTTGGTTGGTTGGTTGGGTGGATGGGTGGGTGGGTGGGTGGGTTGGTTGGTTGGTTGGTGGGTTGATTGGTTGGTTGGTGGGTTGGTGGGTGGGTGGGTGGGTTGGTTGGTTGGTTGGTTGATTGGTGGGTTGGTTGGTTGGTTGGTTGGTTGGTGCACACATGCCTCCAGAGCAGCCCTGCCTCAGAGAAGAGCTCCCAGCTGTTTGTGTTGTCGGTGTCTAACCTCTGGTGTCTCCCACCTGTCCCGTGCTCACCTGTGACGATGACTTTACAGATGAAGCCACCACTCCTAGTACTGATCTACAGGCCTGCTATGTACCAGCCTGCTTTGTGGTGTCCAGTTCCCAGGCCTCCACTCTGGCCATGTTCACCTCCACCTCTGTCTCCCCCACCCTCTCCTCCATGTCCTCCTTTGTCCAACTTCATTGTCAGGACTTCAGTGAGTCTCGCTCACCCTCTGTACATGCTGAACGGCTGTAGATAGGACAAGACCACTATGCATCTTTTTTTTTTAAACAAAACTTTAATTTTCATTCCCAGTGTTTTTAAGGCAACATAAAAAATATATTGAAATGACAAAGTGTGGCACACTTGTATATTTGTCTCGCCTTTGACTCATTTCACAAAGGAACAGTGACATTTACATTTCATTTTGCCATTTCCGATGACAACACTGTAACAATAGCTATGATCCTCAGCAGCAGCTGATTCACATGATGCCTTTTATGTGCATCAGAACATGAAGTACTTCATGTTGTGTATTTCCATTATTAGATATGAAACGCAAAGTAATGATACTGACGTTTTTATAGTGTATATTCATCTAAATGTGCAAATAGTCGTTTTTACTATCTTTGAAAGATCCCTTTGTTTTAATGGAGCACCTCCACTCTACAGAGGCTGCTGTGTTGCACCGCCATGTTCTTACAGTAACCCAGAGTGGACAAACCAATCTTTTTTTTTTGTTTGAGTTTTAGTAATAACACAAGGTTAACGTAGGTTCTCCTACGTGTTGTGACAGCTGCACCATCATGTCCACGTGTCAGTAAACCATGCACACTGTACCTTTATTTAATATGAGCTCATTTGAAGTTCACCTTGAAGTTAAATGGAAATGTCAGAGGATTCTTTGAGCTCATTTTTAACCCTTTCATTCACCCTCTCTTCATTCACCTACCACTCATCCTGCCGTCTCACCTCAGCACCATAGACTGAATGTTGAATCCTTGCTGCCGCACTTCTCTTCTCTGCAGTCTGACTCGTGTCTCCTCTCCTTAGGGAGCATCAAAGGTCGCCGTTCATCTTATCTGCTCGCCATCACCACAGAGAGATCCAAGTCTTGTGACGAGGGACTCAATACCTTCAGGGAAGAGGGTCGAGTCTTCTCGTAAGTTTACTCACCACTGTGTTCTTTACAGATCAATGATACAATACAGAGAGTGGATTGATGTTTTTGTCATGTCACGTCTTTATTCTTTGGGCTTTGTCACTTTTGTCCAACATGTTTTGACTGTGTGTAACATTTCTGCTTCACAGCAAACTACCGAAAAGAGTCAAGAGCTTTTTCACAGATGGGGTGAGTTTGATGTAACAGATGTGCAGTATGCCATGAAACTGAGATCGGGAAAATGTCTATATACACTATATATGCAGACCTTTGTATAGAGCACATTTATTGTCCTAAAGGCCACTCAAAGCACTTTGCACTACAGATTCACCATTCACGCACAAACATTCACTCAGCGCATATTTGCACAGCACTTTCTCCTTCATGCGTAATTCATATACTGCTGACACATCAGTCAGAGGCACTTTGTGGGTCAGTATTCTGCCCAAAGACACTTTGGCATCAGTGGACAATCACTTTCCCCCTGAGTCACAACCGGCCACAAACAGCTTGCCATCTTCAGAGAAATGTGCATTACCTGCTCCTGTCCATTTAGATAAAGTTGTATAAATACATATATGATTTGTTCAAATCCAAAAAAATGAGATCGATGAATCTAAAGAACTTATATGATTCAATCCTCAAAGTATGCAAATATTGTCATACTAATGGAGAAGGCTCAGCAAAAGATGGTGAATGTCTCATTATTGAGATTACGTTTGCCCTTTTTTGTGCCGACCTTCATGTAATGATGTATTACCTCGGGTCCCATGTGTCATAAGAAACTTATTTTATATATATAACTTCAATTACTTATTTTGTGTGGAAAACACATGAAACAGGATCAAAACAAAGTTGTAGAACGGCTCAAGATGTGGACAATTATCATCCCCTCCTCTTTCTCGCTGCCCCTCAAGTAAATGTAAACACTTGAAACCAGGGGTGTCGAATATATGAATCAGAGGGTCCAATGCAGCCTGAGGGGGGATTTTGCAAAGTGTCACAATTACAGCCAAGATGTTTGGTTTGTTGACCTGTGCTTACTATGCTGAGACACCAGGGGGAGCCTGTGCCGCTTGGAATATTTTAAATACTATATTGGACCTTTAAATCTGATTGTGAAATAAAGATCCAGTCCAGGAAACCAGTCTTCTGCTCTCGCTCTGAATCACACACCAAGTGACTTCGAACATTAGAACATCTCAATGCATCTGGGCCAATGGTTAATCACTGCTCACATAAGAACTTTACAGGAATTAAATCATTAATATGATACAATACAGCATGTGTTCTCAGTGTTGGTGCACACTGTACATACATTTTCCATATCTGTTTGGCTCAGGGCTAGTTTTTTTCAGGGTTTTCTGTGAAGCAGGTGTGTGAATTCCGTTACCATGCCGACCCTGTGTTTCAGTCCCTGGAGACGCTGCGAGCGCAGGAGGAGGCTCGCTCCAAACGCCACTCCACCTCTGAGCTGGGAACCATCACCTTCAGCGACGTGCGGAAGGAGGGCTGGCTGCACTACAAACAGATCCTCACAGAGAAGGGCAAGGTGCAGCACTCAGGGCAACTCTTTACATGCCACTGCTCAAAGGTCAAAGAGCGAGGTCACCCTGAAAATTACATCGAGCAGGCGTTTTCATCCAAAAATACATCCGAGGGCGGGACTTGAACTTGACCTCTTATTTTGGAAGTGCATGCTCTACGCCCACTGCGCTGCAGCCATGTTGTGACAGCATGTTCATTTCACTCATGATGAATGGTTATGATTTTGGCTGTCAAAGTTCACAGTCAAATGGTTTAAAAAAAAAAAAAAAAGAATTGAAATGCAATATGCTCTTATTTTGAAGCCATACAGGCATTTAACAATGTGTCCATTTCCCCCCCATCTGTCATTGTAGAAAGTTGGCGGTGGCATCCGGCCTTGGAAGCGCGTCTTCTCTGTGCTCCGCTCCAATTTGCTTTTCCTCTACAAGGATAAACGGGAGGCGGTGCTGCACGGGGCCGGCGCCGGGCCCAGCCAGGACGAACACCCCCCGGTCAGCATCCGCGGCTGCCTGATCGACATCGCCTACAGCGAAACCAAGCGCAAGCACACGCTGCGGCTCACCACGCAGGACTTCTGCGAGTACCTGCTGCAGGCCGAGGACCGGGACGACATGCTGGCCTGGATCCGGGTGATCCGGGAAAACAGCAAGACCGAGAACGAGGTGAGATCTTCACGCGCCTTCTTAGGCTTTTCTCCTCTCGTCTACCAAAACGCGAGCTAACTGCTGCCTCTCGTTCCCAGGAGATTGGTTTTTCAAGACAAGCTCTCATCAACAAGAAGCTGAACGACTACAGAAAACACAGGTCAGCGTGCTGCCGAGTGTCTGATCGGCATTTCTCAAACGATAAAGAGCATAGATCCGTAGGATTTGTTTTTTTACTGTTACCCGCGCCATTGTTTAACGAGTTGAGTACAAGCTGCACTGTTTTATACTTAAATTAGCCCAAAAATGCTTTTATCTTGAAATCCTTCCATTTCCTGTGTGTGTAATTCTGTCATACTCGATCATTACATGGGAGGAGGCACAGCTGAGTCCGGTAATGTCCGTTCACAGCGCCTCCCCTTGCTTTCTTGGCCTTCAAAATAAAAGTCTGGTATTGTCTACAAAACCAAATTCATTAATGATCCGATATCAAAGCAAATGTTTTTTAAAATTTTTATATCACAAAGTTTGTTTAACCCCCTGTAAAAATCTGGATTTGTTATGCAGCCCCCTCCCCCCCCCCCCCCCCCCCCCCCCCCCCCCCCCCCCCCCGCTCTCTGCTCTGCTCTGTTTTGTTGATGGTTCACTTGTCCATGTTGGTAACTTCCCCGCACCCATAACACGATGTCTTCCTCTCCGGCTGCAGTCTGACAGGAAACAAAGCAGACACCTCTCCCAGAGGCCACCGCATAATGCCTCCCTTCCTCTTGGCCAAGACGGACAACTCCTCGGTGAACCGCACCTCACGAGCCGGTAAGCGCCGACACGCCCGTGTTTCCATCTGCACCATGTCACAAACAACACCTTATCATGTATCCGGCTGTTTGCCGAACCCGCTCCTTCTCCCTAAATCTCTCAACAGATTGATTGTATTTTATTATTTCATATAGGATTTTTCTCCTATTGTTCAATATAGAACTCAGTTATGTAACGTAGAGTCAGGGTGAAAGAGAAATGAAGACATGTCTTTTTACAGATATTATGAACTGAACAAGTTCTCGGAGAACCACTGGAAATCTCTTAGTTGCTAAATAACGGGGGGATGTTTGCTTTGAACTTGAATGTGGAATTTTTATTTTATTTTATTTTTTTATTTTCTATCTTTATTTTTAGTTAGGAACAGATCCACCATGTGATGTCTGTGTGATGAACAGTGAAAAACAGCTCTGTGGGTATATAAACAAAGGACTGTGTGTGTGTGTGTGTGTGTGTGTGGGTGTGTGTGTGGATGTGTGTGTGTGTGTGTGTGTGTGTGTGTGTGTGTGTGTGTGTGTGTGTGTGTGTGTGTGTGTTTGGCACCTCAGATGACAACAAGGCATTGTGGGGTATCAACATAATGAAGAAAGCCAAGAAGACATGCAGTCCAAAGGCGTTTGGTGTGCGACTGGAGGACTGTCAGCCTGCTGTCAACAATAAAGTAAATACACTCCATGAATTTGATCAACAATCTCTCAACACACTGTGTGTTGATGTGGCACACGGTCTGGTATGATCTGCATCACTCTGCTGCTCTGGTCTCCTCCCACAGTTTGTGCCTCTCATAGTGGAGATGTGCTGTGGGGTGGTGGAGGCCACGGGTCTGGAGTACACTGGCATCTACCGGGTGCCCGGCAACAACGCCATGGTGTCCAACCTGCAGGAGCATCTGAACAAAGGTCTGGACATCAACACTGCCGAGGAGGTGAGCAGGACGTGACCCCTCCTGTTTTTATCTGCGGTATTTTCTGTCTGTCGTTATTCATGTTCTCTCTGTCTCCACAGAGATGGCAGGACCTGAACGTGATCAGCAGCCTGCTCAAATCATTCTTCAGGAAACTGCCCCATCCCCTGTTTACTGACGGTGAGGCCTTTCACATGTTGTTGTGCGGTGTTGGTCTTTGTTGTTTTATGTAAAGATAAAGTGTTACATCCTTTAAACACAGGTAAATACAGGATTTGTCCGTTTTATATATATATGTA
>JAFBJT010090811.1:0-20014 GCA_016785325.1 Chascanopsetta lugubris
GTGTGTGTGTGTGTGTGTGTGTGTACATCCTCAGGACCATGGCAACAGTCTAACACCAAAAACCTCTGTACCTGCAGTAGCCCCAATGACCAGGTTTTTCCAGCTTGTTAAGACATGCGATGTCTGACCACATGGCTGCAGAAGGGGGGGGGCGGGGGGGATGGAGGGGGCGGGGGCATGTGTCCGGATTGTCTACATGTTGGGTTCATCCACAATATGTACACGTTAACTGTGAATCTTTGGAATTTGCAGATGGTTACGTCTCGCTGTGTTTTTCTCTCGCATCTGCGTTTGGAGGGTCGGTTGTGCTCAGAGGTTCAGAGTGAGTGTGTGTGTGGTATTTACATTTTGCATCGGTAAAGGTACAGACAGTGGACATGCATATACAGGACATGTAAACAGAGAGAAGGAGGTCTGCGGAGCAGTTTGTCCAACAAAAACACAGGAATCTTTTCTGTATTCTACATAGAGCATTCTTGAAGACAAACATCACTCCACCATAAACTACAATAAAAATCAAAAGGTAAAAGAACAGTCAAAGAAAAGAAAATGCATTTATATATTCATATATAATAATACATGGATTTTTATGGCATCAAATATCCTTTGAAATACCTGAATTACATTCAATGTTACTCTTTGTAGCATATTCAAGTTTCTCTCCCGAGGTAAAAGCCCAGCTGCAGTGGGTCTTACGAGACTGTGGGGTTTCTCCTCGCTGCTTCATCTCGCCCTGCGACGCTCCCTCGACACTAAGACCCTAAGATTACATACATTCTTTATTTCATATTTCTGAGGTAAAGAAATTCTTCCTGAGCATTTCAAACAAGACTACACGCTAAGAAAACATAAAAGGAGTAAGTGAAAACGAAAGCTGACACTGAAGGAGAAGCTGGGTGTGCGAGTGTGGCTCCGAGTCTCAGGAAAACTGCGCTTGATGAGGAATGTGACATCGAGGATACGACGGTAATGAAGTGAGTTACGTTCGAACGATTCGTGAACGGGTTCCGTGTGAGGATCATCAAAGGAAGATAAACTGTAAGAAAAATGACGTTGAACAGAACTGCAATAAACACCTGGTAAGGGACAGCGACACGTCTGTATTTCATAAATGTGAATAAATCTGCTGCCAGTGGTTCTAAGATATATTTATAGGTTTCCAATACCATGGATGTATTGTGATTTTCATTCCGTTTAAAGTAATAGCACAGAGCTGCTAAATATGCATTTGGCTTGACATGTTTTTGGTCAAAAACTAAGGTTTGCTGAACGTTGCTGACCCCGAGCCCTTTCGCACTCAATGATTAGTGACAATCTCAACACTAAATCGACATCAGAACAACATGGACTGGACTGGCAATAAATACAATCCTGAGTGTAGCAGTCAAAGGGGGTATTTTCCAAACCCTGATTATCCATAATCTTGGACCACGTCACCTCGCAACAAAGAATTTGATTTTTGTCCTGGACCAAGGCCGATCAGGATCTCTGAGGGGATCCAAACAGCCATCTGATTCTCCCGTTGGCCACCGACTAATACACTTCCCTACCGAGCAAGGCCTATTCATCTTTCTTCTCTTTGGGAAAAGTAAAATATTGCGGATATTCTTAGCAAAACAAAGACGAGTCCACCCTGGCATGCGTTTGCCAGTAAAAACCACTCTGTCAGCTCTCCTGTATCTATTGAACGTCTCTGGCTCTTTTGGCTTCATAATCTGTCATTACAAAACAACACGTAAAACATTCCCAAGGCTTGTCACGTCAAAGCAAAGACAGGTGTGTAGTGCAGTCCCAGCGCGGTGACTGGCTGCTTCCTCAGTGGCTGTACATCTTGCTCCACTCTATACAAGTGTCCAGTTCTTTCGTGGCTGTGTGTGGGCGCACCTTGCAGAAGGCGTTCTCAAAGTCCGTGAAGGCCGGGGGTTTGGACGCCGCCGGGAGGCCGTGCATGGGAGGCCCGGCGGGCGAGGCGGCCGAGGAGAGCGCCTGCTGGCTGAGCTGCAGCAGCTCCCACACGGAGAAGCCCTCGCTGCGCTGCAGCACGGCGCTCAGCTCCCTCTCGCTGAGGTTGCAGCCGTGCGGCAACATGGCCTGCAGCAGCAGTTGCCTGCGCATGGCCACGTCTGGCAGGCCGATGTGATAGCGCTTGGCAAAGCTCTGATGAACGGCATCTTGCAGCAGGTCCGGTCGGCCGGTGGCACAGACGAGGATCACCAGACCAGCGGTCCCCACCTGGACCTTCTCCAGGGTGGTCAGAAGTATCTGCCTGAGTCCATCCTCCTCCATGGCCTCCACCTGACTCAGCAGCACCACCGAGGGATGGCGGGCCCCCGCCACCTGCAACAGGGAGCCCAGAATGTGCTCTGCCTCCACCTTCCCTTTGGACGCCAGCATGGCTCCACTCAACCGGTAGAAGGAAGCCCCCAGCTGCGAAGCCAAAGAACGGGTCAGCGTGGTCTTACCCCCGCCCCGGGGTCCGAACAGCAGGACGGTTCTCGGTGGCTGTACCAGTGGACTGGGCCTCAACACGGGCCACAGAAGGTCTTCCTCCAGGGCAGACTTGACGTGGGTGAGCCCAGCCAGCTCGTTCCAGCCAAGGGCCGGGCTGCAGTCTGATAACTCCCCATTGACGAGGTCCAGCAGTCGCGGATCTGGACTTTTCATGGTCTCGACCGTTGGACCGCATAGCGAAGGCCTTTTGTGGGGTTGCGAACGGTGCTGCGGCTGGGTGAAGCCCTGCTCTGCCACACCGTTCTCCCCCGTCATGCCCGCCGGGGGGCTGTACTCCCCTGCTGCCCCGTACTGAGGAGACACCAGGGGCTGGGAGGAGGAGGACTTACTGGGCTTGAAGGTTGGTGGGTCTGTGCTGCCCGAACTACTGAAGCCATTTCCCCGGCACTCAGTTTTGTCATTCACACCGTAGGGCGAGTTCCCCCCGGCCTTCAACGGGTCGTAGCCATATTTCCTGTAACGAGAGCCATCGCCACCCTCATCCTTTTCCACGCCCATCTCAAAAGCTTTTCTTTTTAATGCCCCTCCAGATTCAGAAGTCCCCAGGGTGGTGCCCTGGTAACCATAGCTGCCTCCAACCACGGTGGGCCGCGGGGGTACGGGAGCTGGGGCCGGCAGACCTGAAGCCAGGTAGGGTGCGGAGGGGTGGCTGTAGTTGGGGGCGAGGCTGGTCTGAGGAGGGTATGTGCTTGGAGGGTAGTTATAGACAGGTGTGGTGGGGCTATAACTGGGCACCAGGGTGGGAGTGGATTGGAGACTGTGCAGGGAGGCCGGGGGAAGTGCTGCACTGGGTTGGGGACAGTACCCTGAGGACAGATAGGTGCCATTGTAGCCGGAGGGGTACTCGCCGGAGCCGCTGCAGGAGCTACTGCCACTGTAGCCAGAGTCTGAGAGGTTACTGTTCACGACAGACACGCTGCTCACTCCTGGAAGGCCAGCGGATGTGGCTACAACCTTGGAACCTGACAGGCTGTCATGGCCTCCCGGGGGCGCCAGGGCATAGGAGGCATCGGCGTTGTGCGTCAGTGGCCAGGGCTCCAACTCGGTCTTCGGGCCATTGAGGCCCCCGAAGGCTCCCGGCTCCGGGTAGGCGCCGACGGCGGGCGGCTTGTCATAGGGCGAGTCCAGCACGCCAGCGTACTTGTCAGCATAGCGCTTCAACAGATTGGAGGCCGTCAAAGCGGAGATGTCGTCGTTGGCCCAGGCGTAGCTGTGGGAGTTGCGGCCGCGGCCAGAGTAGAACTCCGACTTGTGGGCCGGAGAGGAGGTGGTGGAGGAGACGTCCAGGTGCTGCTCAGGCCACTGGCTGAGAGGCTGGGCATGCTCTGGATTCCAGTGCATCTTTAACAAGCCTGAGAAAAACACACAAACGGAAACTCTGTTACACTTTCGCTGTCATCGCAAAGACTTTTCACAACGCTGATAAAAGATACGTCTGTCTTATTTTTTCCCATTACCCTTAAATGAGCCCATTGATGTACATTTACATAAGGAGCGGGCCCCTCCATCACTCCGGACACACTCAATACTGTTTAGCTTTTAATGAAAGCAGAAGATTACCAGCGGTTATATATATATTTCACACACACACACACACACACAGACACACACACACACACACACACACACACACACACACACATATATATATATACATATATATAGTATAAAGACAATGTATACATTTTTTCTGTGTATATTCTCCTCCACTTTGTCCAAGCAGCCAGAGACACAAAATGGTCTTTCTTTTGTTTACATAAGAAACTTTTTGCAGTGTTACCATCATGCTGGGTAGCAGAGGGGGCTTCAGATTTCCCAGAGAGGAAGAGAGAGGTGGAAGAAGGAGATGGAAGGACAGAGAGAGAGAGAGAGAGAGAGAGAGAGAGAGAGAGAGAGAGAGAGAGAGAGAGAGAGAGAGAGAGAGAGAGAGAGAGAGAGAGAGAGAGAGATGGGGAAAGACAATGAGAGAGCAGATCAGGCTGGACGGACGTGTGGTTTCCCAGCCTACACTGAAGCGGCGATAAGATCCCTCTACTACTCCCCACGTTGCTCGCATCTGCATGTCTCCCCGAGGAGCTATTGTTATCTCTCCGTGCATGTTGCTCTGAATGCCTGCTCTCTCCGCCCTGCACCCCCAGCTACCACCCACCCATACACCCACCCACCCACCCACCCACCGTACACCAGAGCTCCAAAGGCCCAGTGGCCGGCTGGACACAGAAAAGGGAGGGGAGAGGGGAAGGAGAGTGTGTTTGTGGACAGTGGTGAAGAGAGAGTGAGAAAAGGAGAAAGGGAAAAAAGAGGGGGGTTGGGTCTGGGATTGCAGCATAGTGTGCTATTCATCAGCACAGTCTCCCATGGAACATTGGGAAAGTGGAATGTCTGCTCCTCTGGCTGACTTCAGCGCTGGACCAGCTCTGATTGATCGTGGCTGCTGTGCTTTCAGCACATCCCCGAGCAAACACAAGGGGGAAAGATCTTATTCTCATCCATGAAATGTCATCCATCCACGTTCCCTCATGAAAACATCTTGTTATCCCATGAAATATTCAACAAACATTTAGTTTGAGATGTATGCGATGGGCAATGCAACAACTCCTTTATGGCTGCAGCTGCAAATGATCTTTAATGAGTGATTCATCTGCATATTTGTTGGGAATAATCTAATAACTGATTTGACTTTCAAATGCAGAAATCCATATATATATATATATCTAGAATATCCTCCATATGAAGGTGAGTTCCTCAATATTTGATTAGTTTGTAAATTATTCATTCAGAGAAGGAGAAAAAGGAGAAAAGCTATCTGTTTAGCACAAAAATAACTGTGCAACAATTTATCAAAGTAGCAAATTAAAACATATGTATATTGCTTTTTTACAGTGCATTATGAATTCACTGCCACTACACTACAGTCTAAATTAATTGATTGCCAAATTAATTGCAAATTAATTATCTAATATATTAATAATGAATAAAAGCTTGTAACCATGCATCCAATATAAAAAAATGTTTTATATGTAACATTAACATTAATATACCATATATACAATATGAAATATAATGAATATTAGTATATTATTGTTATATATGTATATATATTCAGAAAAAAGAGAAAAACTATGAAACTATCTGATTTCAAATCTTAAAGAAAAGCTTATGTTTGACATATAAAGGAAGCTGCTGATGACTTGAAAATACAGTTGTGGCTGATCAAGTATCTGTTCATCATCTCACTAACTGATATAAACGAGTGGCTGCAGCTTTCCCTGCATGAGGAACACATCTGCTATCTTTTAATGTTTGCACGCCAACAGGTTTATGCCCTTAGCTCATTTTGACTGCACGTCTTTATAATCACATGTACCGAGTATATGATTACGAGTGCATTAACCAAATATATCAGAATATTACAAAATCATCTGCTCGGCTGGAGATCAGTGCTACCTCTCGCCGAGGCATTAGCTTGACATTCCACACATAGCTTGGCATTATTGAACTGCTATGATTTACCCTGAGGTGACAACTACTCCAGCTCGGAAAGGAAGGTAAAAAGGAATAAGGCGAGAGCCGCCGTCATTACTGGCCTGGTTGCTTTCCTTTCAATGGAGGCCTGATGATTCATTATTCATGGCTGTCTGTGTGTGTGGAGCCAGGCTTCTTATTGCCATTTAAATCAAATCTCAATATCCACAGCCTGCGATTCTGCTGCTGCTGCTGCTGCTGCTGCTCTCTGCCTCACTCCTAAACTTTGGCCTCTTTCTCTCCACCCCCCCCCCCACCCCCCCTCCCACCCGCTTCTCCAAACCTCATGTGTGTTTTCAGATTACGCCCGTTATTTATTCAGTCAAATGAGACCGGCGGACCAGATGGCCGCTGGATTATCACGTCCTTCATATTCAAATCCACTGCCTTAAGTTCCCAACAGCCACACCAGTTCAAGTGCTTGCCTAAGCTTTGGCGAACCCACGCAGCCACACACCCAACCGCGACCGGGACGCATGAGAACATTCTCGCGCTGGTATTTTCACAAACGCGCCGAGGACGTGGGCTCGTCCACACCCAGGTGACCACATATTTTCAGCGGCCCCGCTCCCAGCCCTTTGTCCAGGCTGCAGAAACCGTATATGTCCTGCAGGCCCTTCCCATCTGCAGCCCGACCAGTTTGTGAGCAGCCCCAATAATGGGGCCTGTGTGTGACAGAGATGGATGAGAGCCCAGGGGAGCTCATAAAACCTGCAGCAGGGAGGGAGGGACGGAGGGATGGAGGGGAGGGAGGGAGGGAGGGAGGGAAGAGAGAGTGGACAGCAGGCGCTCCGTCCCCTCTAAGTGGACTGGAGCGGACATTAGAGGACTCGGCGAGGTGGGCTAACTGCTATCCACTCCATCATCACGGTAGCACCGATACAAAACCCACTTCTCAGATACTTCCCCCCTGGGCGGCCTATTCCTGGAACCAAGTCACAGTTCACTCTCAGAATAATGTACTTTTTTTTTTTTTTTAAACAGTGCGTCCGACCCCATCGCAGCTCGTGTGTGTGCAGAGTGAATGAGATGAGTGACGGGCCGCCACTCACCCCTGATGAGCCACAGCAGGGCTTCAGCGCAGTTTAGCCCTCTCCGTGTAATTAGATCTTGCCTTCTGCTGGATTGTGGTTTTTAGAGCACTCGATAAACTCGGCCGGCTCTAATCTACACTTCTGCTTAAATCAGAGCCATCATGTAGATTAATTCACAGGAGGGACGGCAAGGAAGCTAAGATTAGAAGGCGGAATTCAGGACAACGTGGGCAGAGTGATGCTGCAGGGATTGGACGGACAGCAGCAGTGCGCTTCAGAGCCAGAGAACTGTTGAGGAAGGAATGTTTGAATTTTGAGCGAGATGAATTATTTTCCCTTCACAATAAAGCCCCGCGAACTCTACCGCACAAATTAAAGACGCATGGCATGAAAACACATTTAGTGACATCATCCATACGAATATTCTCGTCCAAGTATGTCATAAAATTGTGTTCACTTCTTTCTTCTCCTGAACAAGCTCGCCATTTGTTCAATCATGTTTTTTGACTGAATATAGCTTTTTTTCCTGTTTTTTCCGGTTCTTATTTTTGAGACTCTCATCCATCTTTGTGAATACTTGATGTCCTCACAGGGCAATGTCATGCACACGAAACTTCCCACTGTGTGTGTGTGTGAGTGCGTGTGTGTTCTTGGTCCCGTGAGAGACAGATGTTAGTCTGCTGACCACCTTACTGTCTGTTCGGCCATTGTTGTGGACGGGCGTCCGGCAGACGTGCGCAGCTCGGACAATCCAGTTGGCCCTGAGACAAAGCCTGAAGGATCCTATTGTCAGAGGCCCGTCTAATTATGGAAATCTTATTAATCTATTCAGCAGCAGTCCACTGACAGCTTTTGTGTTAGCATGGGATTTATTGAGGGACCTGTGTGAGCTGCATCCTATTGTAGGCGTGCGTGATGGAGACAGCGGCACCGCGCTCTTCAGCGCGAGCCCTCTCTGCTTTGAGGAGGCCCCTGAAATTAAAATTAGACCACTTACGGCCCAGAGAGGGGGAGTGTGTTGGGTTTATTTGTGGGGTTTTATGTCCTCAAATGTTCAAATTTACATCCGAGCGACTGCTGAATGGGTGAAAGTGAAATAGCCTTTGGCCCATAAAGGTTGGAGCACTTCAGAGTGTGTTGAGGTTTCCTATAAAAGAAGAATGACTGGGTAAGGTGAAACGCTCTCTTGGCAGGAAGCCCGGGGATGCAGGGCTCCGATGCCGCTTCACAACTCCCCTGAGGTCGCTCTCCCCTTCTCCCTTCCCGGCACTTTTGGTTTCCCTGCCCCGAGGAACAAAACGGACACGGATGCAACAAGCCTTCTGGGACGGCGTTCTATTAAACTGTGCCGATCGTGAAGGGGCTGCTTGTAAACAAGAGCGCTGCAGATCAATCCAATCAGGGCTCTATTCAGAGCTGAGCTCTACCCCCCAACCACTGACCAGAGAACACACCTCCTCCTCATCATACACACACACACAGACGCAAGAACGAGGCGACACACTAATCCTATGACTTTCCCTATATGACTAGAATAGAGCAGCATTGATGAAAACATGTGGAACGATATACTGGATATTAAACGTTTTGAGAAAATTAAATGCTGAAGCTAGATGAAAATGCCTATAAGTCACGAGCTTGAACTTTCTCGAACAAAATGTTGCTTTGAAAGGTGAAATCATTCAACACCTTTTCCATCTATATATTCTAAATCTGGGAGTCAACAAGAGAATCTTTGGGTGATTCACTCCGTTTTCACAAAAAGTTCCTATTCCCACATGAGCGGCTTAATGAAACAGGCTTGTGAGAGCCACCGAATCCTCTCTGATGTCTGTAAAATGGAGTTAGTGCATTTAAGAAATGAAGAATATGACGAGGAAAATCCTCAGAGCAGTCCCAACATGTTGGAGACGATCTGGAATATAATGAGTAGAAACCTTAAACATCTGCACCTGCGATGATGATGACAGCAGAAGAGCATGTTTCACACACATTACTCCCATCACCAAAGTGTCAACAAGAATCATTCAATAGAAATCTTCATGTAAATAGAAATATGTGAGAAATGTCATATTATAATGAAAGGTGGCTACAAGACAAACTACATACCTAACTATAATGCTCTGAGGCAACTGTTCTATGGGACTCGATGTGTTTACAATGGTTGACGCGGCTCTGTGAGGCAGCAACAAACAGATTTATCATATGTTTACTATTAAACTGGAACTCGGATTTTTTTTTACTAATTCAAAGTGAGTTGTGTTTTTCTTTGTTTGACAACTAAAGTAAAATATCAATGTGTCAATATCAATGTCATTCCCTTACAGATGAATGAAAGGATTTTGTTTGTTTGAATGAATTGTTTCCCTCCTCTCTTTTTGCTGGTTTTCTTGTTACTGCAGATGTTCTGGGATATTTTATTTCTTTGGCCGCAGCAAAAACAAGCTTCAGCCAACTGCTTTTCTTGGTTAGTGGCTGCGGAGTGAAGCTGATGGTGATTGTGCAATAAGAAACGTTTTCGAGTAGTCTCACTCAATGAATCATTGTCACATTCCCTTTAAAGCTGAATTAGAAACTTTCCTCCTCGTCCACATGGAGGCCTTGAAAGTGATGAAGTACTCAGCGTATAAAAGTCAACATGATCACCTCTGAGCTAAAACAACATTCTTTCACTGCTTTACAAACAGAAGACAGTTCAGCCATAAAAACCTTTTAAATAAACATGTAACGATCCGGCTGAAACAGTTACTTTTACATTTGATAATGAATGGAGGTGCAAACTGAGTGTTTGCATGCAGTGACTGAGAATCTGCAATTGATCAGTTTGTTATCTTGATTTGTTGTTCACTCCCGAAGGCCCTTTAGTCCACTGTTCTCAAGTTCACTGTGATTTATGGCACTAATATCAAGCGGGACATTCTCACTGGGCCGCGGCCGTCCTGCCGCCGCCTCCGCCGCCGCCGCCGCCGCCACGCACACTTATACCTGGCCTGTCATAAAAACAGCAATCTCAGAGGCCGGCCACGTTTTACAGCCGGGCCGGTGGAGACACTGGAAAATTGTCTCTGGACGTTCTCTCACTTCAGTATGAAATATACATTTTATCAGCTGGTGCAGTTTGCACCCATGCACTGGAAAACAATAAATTCTTCACATATATTACAGCTCAGGTGGGGGGAGGGGTGGGGGTGGGGGGGAGGGTTGGGGGGGGCTCGTGTTTCTCATACTGAAAACTCCTGTTACACAAAGCCCGGTTAACTCGCACTATAAGAAGCCACACATGCTGAATAGCCACTGTTTTGCCAAGACAGTGTTAAAGGAAGTGCGAGGTCAGTCTCCACAGCGCTTTAAGACGGGGGGGGGGGGGGGCAAAGGATAATGCACACACCAGACAACAGGCATCATAATTTATCAGCCATGCATAATTGGGCACTGCGAGGGAAAATTATTATAAATCTATGCGTTAGTCACAGCGCTGCTATCAATCAGAGGCGAAAGACAATTCCACACTCCCACTCTCCCTCTGGCTCCCTCTGGCTCATCTGCTCCCTCTTTCATGGCCCTAAAAAGATGTAATAACAGAAGAGTGCGGAGCGGAGGCTCTGCTGGGGAGTTTTCACACCTGCTGCCCAGAGCGCGAGCAGACGCAGCTCTTTTCAAACATGCCTCACCAGGCCAATCCCAGGAGGCACGGGCCCATCTCCTGCAGTGGCATTGAGGGATGTCCTCTGTGGGTGTGTTTGTGTGTGTGTGTGTGTGTGTGTGTGTGTGTGTGTGTGTGTTTGTATGCATGCAACTCTCTCTCTCTCACTTTTCCCCTCAATCCCTGCATTTCCCCTCTCTGTGGAGCGAGCTATCTGTTCTCCATATATCAGAGTGACAGTTTGATTTATTCTATTTTTTTTTTGTAGCAACTCCCGTTGGGGATGTTTGAGGCCGGCTGTCAGAATAGTTTTTGTCAACTTGTGCGACTAATACGGTTTTATTTGCACGGGGGGACGAGACAGGGAATAAAATAAAATCTCATCGACTTCTGTAATGGAATAAAGTTTGAATGAATGAGCGTTATTAAATCTGATTAATGAATGGGAGGGAAAAGGAGATGGCGGATCTCCGATCCATCATCTGGATATTATAAATGTTCACATTGTCATTAAAAGTTGCTGTTGCGCCGGGTAGGGGGAGGGAAACTGAGGCCAAACTATTGAACAGAATTTTCCCCCCAAACACTGATTCATTGACAAACATGTTTAGATTATCTAATGATCACATTCCCAATCCGAGCGCCTGCTCAATCTATAACCTCTTTCTCCGACGCGTTTCACCCAAAACCAGAAACGGAATAATTGCTGGATGCGTCACTTCATGCTCGTAATTTTAGAAACAACTCCCCCATCCCCCGTGCCTGCTAACGCACGTCCACAAATGGCAAACACCCCCCCACCCCCACCCCCCCATCTCCATACTTCTCCTCCTCCTCCTCCTCCTCCCCTCTCTCTCCCCCTCCCTTCAGGAAAAACAGGGTTCCTATTTTCTGTGACTGCAGGCTGGCTTTAGGTCATTGTGTCCACTAATATATCAAAGAACAGCTGTCCTAAGGCTCTGTGATGACCAATCACCCCCTCCATCTGTCCCGCTAGCCCAATCTCTGCTCTATCTCGCCCCATTCAGCTCTATCTTTTCTTTGCAATCTCCTTCTTTCCCTCCCCGCTTTCTCTGCCTATCTCCATCTCCCTTATTCTCCCCATTCCCAGTCTGCATGCTGCATTCCCTCCCTTCCTCTGTCCAAATCCCCTGGCCCCTGCTTATACCCTCGGCACATGGACAGCTCTGGGATTTGTTGATTTGATGTTAACACACACACACACACACACACACACACACAGAATTAGAGAGAGCTCTGTGTATTCAAAAGCAGCGCTCCCCCGCTTTTAAATCGGACGTGCATGTTATGATCACGGTCACGTAACGGCACAACGATTTAAGCATTTCTCAAGTGTGGTCATTTACTAATTAGCCGCGCTGGTGTGAAAGGCGTCGCGTCTCATTGTGGAGCTCTGAATTGTGCTGCCTCAGGAATCCAGTGAAGTGTTGCCATCCAAATGAGCCGCTCCTTTAATTTGGCCCTTAACGGGGGCCGAGGTCTCCTTAATGAGCTGATGAACCCTCTGAGAGACAAGAGCCGAGCACCGGTGGACACACGGGGCCCTGGGTCCCTAACCTTCTTTTCTTGTGGCAGAGAGACAGAGGCATGCATGCGCGCACACACACACACACACACACACACACACACACACACTAGGCTAATTAGAGCCCATTCGCACCCAGCACTAATGATCCTGGCTCTCCTTCACACACATTTTAGCAGCCTATGTGTTTACTAAAGGGCCTCACAGGCCTCATCCACGGCACCACTCATACCACTCCACCAACAATGGGAACGGACACTGGCGTGGCCCCTCCAACCTGCACCTTCGGGGGCCAAGACAAGACGTAGCCCCTTTCTTTTCTACACAAACTACTCCACGACTTGTTCAAGTCATTCACAAAGACACTTGTGCAAAACATAAAAACAGAGCCGGAGTGGGAGAGGGGTCAGTCAGAGGAGAGCTATAAAAACTTCCAGATCTGGACTCTGTGTGTGTGTGTGTGTGTGTGTGTGTGTGTGTGTGTGTGTGTGTGTGTGTGTGTGTGTGTGTGTGTGTGTGTGTGTGTGTGTGTGTGTGTGTGGTTGCCCCATGTGTGTATGTGTGTGCTGTTTTAAAAGAAAAGGTATCGCTACACCAGCAGGGCCCCCCCCAGCAACAAGAGTTAGGGCACTCCTGGGTTGGCGGCCTGGGACTGATTTAAGAGTGTGTTTGAAGTGCAGATTACAGATTCTTTGCACCAAATCCCTCCAGGAGTATCCATGGCCCCTGGAATCTCTCTCAGGTTTCTCCTCAGGTCCAGCCAGGGCCACTCGCCCCAGCTTGAAGTCCTCCGGACTGGCCGGAGACGAGGGCCGAGGCCAGACACACGGAGGAATAGACAAACACCGGCTGAATGCTGGATTTGCTCCAACGGCGCAACTGGATATGTCCGAGTGGCCCGGCTAACAAAGAGCGGTGTGTTGATGGGAATACCTGCGCTGACTGTGTGTGTGCGTTCACACACTGGGACTCGTCCATTTGCTGGGCCAGAAATGCCTTCAGCAGGAGTCAGAAATAGGATTGGGATGTCAGAATGCTCGACATTCCCACAAAGGGAATTTCAACATGGGGGTGAGAGTCTTCGCATGTCTTGCACACATGCAAAGTCCCTCACAGGCCGTTTTTGTGGAGCTGGAATCATGACTACAGTCTTTAAGCAGAAGACAGTGCAGCGCAGTGTCACCACGCCAGCACAGGGGTGTGTTTGTGTGTCACCGGTCTGAGAGTAAACAGCACGACTACCTTACACAGCTGTGAGCGTTCATACAATCCAAGTGCGCGCACACACGCGCACGCGCGCACACACACACACACACCAGCCATCCCGGCCGCGCAGAACAGAGCGACTCTGTACATGAAGAAAAGAGCCATCAAGCTGCCGGAGAGAGCAGATGAAAACCAGCTTTGTGCGTCTGCCTGATCATAAAAGACAGTCAGACACAAAGGCCGGTACGTAATGTACTGGAAGAGGGACGAGCGGCGCGGCGGCTCGGGAGGCATTCTAACTATTCCATCGGCAGTTTGTGACATTCTTGGACGCGCGGTCCACTGTGGCGGTGTTGAGAACGGACTGACGGGGAGCAGGGAGCTGATGGGACACGAAGGTACACAAAGAGCACATGAGAAGCAACGCAAGCAGCTCATCACGATTGGAGTCCCACATCTGGATTTGTATCTCGTTTCCACATTTAATTGCACACGCGATTTCTCTGGAAATCACCGAACATGTTCTGGGAGGATATACTTTTAAAGGTGCAGTGTGTCAGATTTGGTGACATCTACAGGTGAAGTTGCATGTTGTATCCGTCACCTCACCATCCGAGCATGCAGGAGAACCTACGGTGGCCCCGGGCTATCAAAAGATCACTCAAAAGATGCTTAATGCGTCCAATCTGGGCTACAGTAAAAACTACGGTGGCCCCCCTAGGGAGGACCCCCTCCTCGTGTAAATATACATTAAATGGCTCATTTTAAGGTGCTGTTTTGCAAGTCATACATTGAGGTGATTACATACTCGTGAAAATGTCTCTACATAATTGTTTTGTTAATGTCTTTTTCTACAGATAGAAGATCTTACACACTGCACCTTTAAATAGGTTTCATAACAACAGATGAGGTCAACTCCTCATTCTGCTCCAAATTCCATTCTTCTGATCAGTGGTCCAACAGCAGCACGAGGGTGAAATGGGCAAAAAGCAAACACAGTGTCATGGAAAGTGTCAAACATCCATTTGTGACGCTTGAATCAAGCTGCTTTGACCAGGTTCAATTCACACACCCACACACTCGCCCTGCACTGCCCCCCCCCCGCACCACGTGTTTACAGATCCAAAACTTTGTGTAACCGCCAATTCTGAGGTAATACTTTTTAAATTAAGCCTTCGCCGTGATTACCCCTCTTTTCTTGTAACTGTCATGCACGATAATGCTCTTTTGAGGAAAGTTAAAGTGCTGGTAAAAGAGAGGGGGGGGGGCTGTGGAGGCTGAGGCCACTGAGGCAGCCCCATGCTGGCTGGCTAACAATGCTGTTTTGGAGACGCGGAGCACTGGACTGAAATGAAAGCTGGTGGGTGGGTGAGAAAAGGGGTAGAGCAAAAAAAACTGGACACATCAGTTATTGGTCAGCATTTTTTAAAGCAGGAAAAAAGGGAGAAATGGTCCAAAAAAGGGAGGGAGGAAGGGAGGGAGGGAGAGTGGGAGGGAACATGGTGGTGGGTCCGGGGTGTGTTGGTAAAATGACACTGGTGGAACAGAGGGGTTTCTACTGCTTAACCCATCAGCCCTCCACTGCCCCTCATCCCTCCCCACGTGTGTCTTCCGCCTGATGATGAAACATTCAGGAATGGACCAGTGCCCCAGGGTTTAAAGGTGCAGTGTGGAAGCTTTTGGTCATTTTTGTGACTTCTAAAAATGTTACAGAGCAATTACATTCTGACATTTTTATGAATTTATAATCACCCAACTGTTTGAGTTCTCATCCATTACCCTTAAATGAGCCCATTAATTTATATTTACATGAGGAGTGGGTCCTGTCAATGTGGGGGGGGGGGGTGCCATGTTTTTATAATAGCCCAGGGTGGACGTATTAAACATCTTTTGAGTTTTAATGACAACTGAGGTCTACCACAGGTTCTCCTGCAGGCTCAGAAGGGTGAGGGTGAGGTGATGGATACAACTTTACTTCAGATGTTACCAAATCTTGCACACTGCACCTTTACCATTTCCATCAGGCAGGTGAAGGAAAACAAGGCCACTTCACTGCTGCCCATGTTTCCTATTTACACAACACAGTGTCCACCTGATGATGAAACATTCAGGAATGGACCAGTGCCCCAGGGTTTAAAGGTGCAGTGTGGAAGCTTTTGGTCATTTTTGTGACTTCTAAAAATGTTACAGAACAATTACATTCTGACATTTTTATGAATTTATAATCACAGTTCTCATCCATTACCCTTAAATGAGCCCATTAATGTATATTTACATGAGGAGCGGGTCCTCTCTCGGTGGGCGCCGGGGGGGGGGGGTGCCATGTTTTTATAATAGCCCAGGGTGGACGTATTAAACATCTTTTGAGTTTTAATGACAAATGAGGTCTACCACAGGTTCTCCTGCAGGCTCAGAAGGGTGAGGGTGAGGTGATGGATACAACTTTACTTCAGATGTTACCAAATCTTGCACACTGCACCTTTACCATTTCCATCAGGCAGGTGAAGGAAAACAAGGCCACTTCACTGCTGCCCATGTTTCCTATTTACACAACACAGTGTCCACTTATTACTGGAGTGGGGTGGGGGGAGCGAGGCATTGATTCAGGCAAAGTCCAACTCACTGAAGTGGGTCTGTTTGGTGTGACATGCAGCAGGGGAGGGCAGGAAGAAAGGTAAAGTGTACTCACTATAGGGAACAATAGGACTCAGCATTCTGTGGAGCTGGTCTCAGGAAGGAGGAATGCTGTTTTCTGAACACCAGCTAAGGTAAGTATCCGTCCAGCTGTGGTCCATCACTGGCAAACGCTCCCACTGACAACGGAACAGCCCTGAGAGAAGGAAGGAGAGAGAGGGAGAGGGAGAGAGAGAGAGAGAGAGAGAGAGAGAGAGAGAGAGAGAGAGAGAGAGAGAGAGAGAGAGGAAGTTACAGGCTGCTGCACAATGTCTGGACAAACACTCACATGTCAACGGACTGATCACACACACGCGCGCGCACACACACACACACGTGCACACACGCGTGCGCACACATGCGCACACACAGTATGATAGAATTACAAAACCTATCTGAGAACATTATCATTGTAACCAAAAGTTCACACACGCTCTCCCTCACATGGACGTATACTGCAGTGTTCATTATGGGCTGGCATTAAGCTGATTGTGAAGCAGCGTCCAGCCTCCAAAGAGGGTTTTTCCAAATCTGCCTCACAAAAAGACTCGTGCATACCATTGCTCTGTGCACTGGGGCAATAAAGGCTGCATTCTTAGGAGACCAAACACTTTTGGAAGTGCACAGGCAGAAAGAAAACATGTCTCCTATAATCACAAACTTTTCCAGCTTGGAGCAGGGGAAATTGAAACTACATGGAGAAATGAATTATTTTGATTAACTGAGTATTTTCAATAATGGAGCAAAACGGTTTGGATCGTAAAAATCACATTTTAATCCTGCACAGATTAGAGTCAGTTTAATCCCCCAGTTTCCATTGTTTGATTCATTTATACACAACTTTCAGCCTCGCTGATCAAAACCATGAGATTAAAACAACGGTTTGCTTTTTTTTTTTGTTCACAGCAGAAATGTGTGTAAATTCTGCAGAAACTAAAGCGCAGTCTTTATCTACAGTTGTGCAAAGTCTGCACACTATACAGGAGATACAATAATAGACAAATGACTAAAATGATCTCCCACTTTTATGAAACATTTGAAAACATTTTCATTCACAAATATACATAGATAAACACATCATGGAGAAGCAAGGACGAGGCTACACTAACCGTTCAAATGACAAATGAACAAAAACAACCTCAATTCTCTGGTATTTCCCTTTGAATGCCTGACTTTTACCGATTCTGAAAATAGTTTGATTAAGCCTCCTGTTCCGTGCATAGGTAAAGGTAAACAACATGGCAGTCAGCCATATACACGGACTCCTGCCCCATTCACATGGGGCGAGTAATTACGCAATGACCACACGGCCGACACTGGACACCAACAGGCTTCATACGCATGTACATACAACGGCCACCTCTGCTCCAACTGACAGTCAACTTTCAAACAGCCCAAAATAACTAATAATAGGTACAACACTGCTGCTGCTGCTGCTGCATGTATGTATGTATGTATGTATGTATGTATGTATACCTGCACGCTGCCCCCAGGAGCCAACACACGTGTCCCTGCACAGTTCAGGGAGCCACCACGACCACAGGTTTGCTTAGTGGGGGAAAAAAAGGATCCGTGGCCAAAGAGCAGAGCTCAGTCGGCTCTGCTCACATTCCCCCTTTTCAACTTCAGCTGAGCCCGAGTCAAACAGCAGCAGCAGCAGCAGCAGCAGCAGCATGTGACAGCACATCCACACACAGATGCAGAGAAGACAGACAGGCAGTCTTACCTATTCATGCCTGCACGTCCTCCATCCGATCTGAGAGCGCTGGGATAATCCCTGGAGTGGACCCGAGCCCTGTGTGTGTGTGCACTACTCTGCTTTTTTCCACATATGGGACACAACTCCCCTCTCTCTCTCTCTTCTCTCTCTCTCTCTCTCTCTACTCGCCCCTCCACTCTCCCTCTCCCTCTCTCTGACCAGTGACAACAGAGTGAACACTCAGCTCCCCTCCCCCATGAATCTCCCATCCCCCTCTCCCTCCCTCCCTCCCTCCTCTCTCGCTCGCTCTCTCTCTCAATGCTAAAAGTATTTAAGTGGGAGAGAGAGAGAGAGAGAGGGGGGAGAGAATGAGGGGAGGGCAGCTTGTGTGGTGGTGTTGGGGGTGGGGGGGGGCGTACTGACCAATCCTGCTCTGAAGGAAGGAGAAGCAGGCTTTACATTGTAGTATGGACAGATGACAGGGGAGGGAGGGAGGGAGGGAGGGAGGGAGGGAGAGTTTGGTTGGAGGGAAATGACCAGGTTAAGTTTGGTTTGGCCCTACAAGGATAAAGACCGGCCTGGAGGAACAGTGGCCATAATTTGATTTGAAAAACACACTTCGCAAATCTCACACGGACCAGTTCATACTTGAAAGCAGTCGATTACTCATTACCTACTGAAAGTGATTTCACTAATTGCTTAATAGCAAAAAAAAAACACTGATACATCACTTAATAACCTTTTTGTTCCTCGGCTCATTCAGAGATCCACGCAGGCTGCCACACCCACAAGTCACACTCAACTTTCAAAAAGGCAAAAAAAAAAGCAGTGGTTTGGAGCTATTTACTGATTAACAGCTTCCTCCACCACCGATGACACATTCCACTAGTCCTGTCTTCTCACTCATCTGATCACGCTGTCCTTGTTACACACACTTATTGTTGCTTCTGACACTTCGGAGTCACAAAATGGCTCAGGAAATTGTGTAAGAAACAAAAACAAGAGTTGACACGAACAGAGACAACACCTAGTCAATGACCTTACGGAAGCACAGCTCCTTCCTTCAGTGCTGCTGACGTTGAATGGAATACACAGTGTATAAAGGAAAGCAACACTTTATAAATGCACGCTCATGTTATCGGTTCGCCAATAAGTCGCTCAAGTCAGCATTTATGTTTATATTCTATGAAACAAAGAAGGAAAATGCTCATTCGTGGCCATATTTTCAAACTAATTTGGCTTTTCCATATTTGACTGTGGCTATGATTTTCTATTTTCCCCATATTTTTTGCAATACATTGATGGTTAAAGTGAAAATATCAAATTCATATTCATTCTCTTTTTATAAAGATTTAGAGAACATTTTTGTAATATGCCATTTTTGCCATTAAGTCAAATGTAGATAAATTGCATCACAATTTTTTGCTTCACTCTTTGTAGAGACTGATGAGTTGTATTGCTTCCCCTTATATTATGTGATAACACTATACAGGAAGTGCTGATTTCCTGAACGTGGAGAAAAGCCACAGGGTCAATACTCTCCTGTAGAAGTAAAAGGTGACTGAATGTTTGACTAAAGACAAGTGAGTTCATAAACAAAGCATAAGGCAAGTTGCCAGAAGGTAAAAGTGGACGAAACATTCACCCAGCTCATGACAAAAAAATAGGTCATTTCCTGAAAAGACTGGAATAGATCGGTATTGTCATGAATTTCACAATAAAATACCACCACTTATTAAAAAAATACAAATATCAGTACACTGAAAATGTCTTAAAATATAAGATGTGTGAATGTTCCGATAATTGTGTCACTACACATCTCAAAACTGTTTCCGAGCTCTAGCTAACTTGTGGTCAGGTGCTGTCCCGGTTCCATTTACTCGTTCCTTTCACACACACACACACACACACACACACACACACACACGCACACAGCTGTCAGGCTGTTTTTAGCACCACACTGAGGGCCACATGGTCCAGTCATCTCCTCCTGTTACATGGAGCCGCAGCTCCAGTCGAGTTTCCCTGCTGCACTTCCACTCCACACAAGCTGCAGGACCCACCCCCCAACACCACCACACACACATGCACACATGACGCACACACATACACACACACACACACACACTCACACACACACACACATGCAAACATGACGCATGCACACACACACACAC
>JAFBJT010090816.1:9795-28728 GCA_016785325.1 Chascanopsetta lugubris
ATCGAAAACAAAACACTGAGGCACCAGAGACAGTGGCGCAAACTTAGGGATACAACATAAGCCATTGTAATCGTGACATACAGTTGACATGAGAATGATGTTGGGGGTTGAAACATCTGGATCTCATAGCACATGCCTCTGGAGTTTCTGACAGTCTTCCTCTCAAATGAACACACCCTCATCTACCCCCCCCCCACACTTTTTGCATCTTCCTCACAAGACCAATAACTGTAAATGACCGAACAGGAAATTGGAATATGCAAAACACAGGAGGCTTTACTATACTCAATGCTGAAGTGTGGTTTCATGAGTCGGCAGGTTGTAAAAGCCTCCCATCCCCTCAAGATCAATCTAATTATGAAAGCTTTACATTGAGGACCTTCCGGACTGGGTAATGACAGATGAAGGGTGCTGGCAGCATTATGCCCCGTCAACAGAGACCCCCTTTTAACCCAACAAGTGGCGAACAAGCAAGGTCCTCCAGCTGCCTTCCATCAGCAGCTACATCAGATGGGGGGAATGAAAGACAGAATGTAAGAAAAGCGGTTTGTAACACCTGCAGCAGGGTGCCAGCAAACATTCCTCCGTCCTCCGGCCCCCTTAGTGATACACTCTATAAATCCTCGTGATTAGCTACAGTGGCCTAAGTGCCACTTAAATCGAACCCCAAAGGGGAAGTTGTTGTGACTTCCAAGCTTTGGAAATGTAATTTAGACCCAAGTGATTTTCACAAAAACAAAGCAGGTTCTGTTTCCCTAATAAGAGAGGATGGAGGACTGAGGGGTGTGATGGACGCGCATTAGAGGGAGACTTGAGCGTGACGGCACGTTTGCAATAATAAGCCGCTGTATTAAGAATTCAAGTGAATAAGGAGAGGTAAATCCGGCTTAAAAAAACTCAACTAAGTAAACCTCAAGTAATTATCAATTATACTCGAGTATTCTGGAAAGATCTACACATCAAAATAAGACACAGATGTGTACACAGGAGCCAAGCCAATGTTTTCATAAGGATGATGTGAAAACTGCTTTTGTGGCGTCAGTGTTTGCTCCGAAAATCAAAATCTGCCTTGATCTATTTGTCATGTTGATGGAGCATCTCCTACTGGTACAGCATCTCAAGATGGGGGGAAAGGGGGTTTTAATCATACTCAAAAGCATGTCACTGAAAAATCCACCCATCTATGACGTGCTGGGGTAATCGCAGCATTAACCTGAACCGCAGTGATTCACTAAATGAGTGGGTGATTGAACCCAGGCACAAGAACGCCACAAATCACAATTAAGTTCACCAAACGAAGCAGCAGGCCTGACAGATACAACGCACAGTCAATGGAGGTCTATAAAACGGCAGGGCCCACGGTGACAGAGGGGATGGCACAGCTCAGGTCAAAGCTGCCACAGTATTGCTGACAGCTGACAGAGGCCAGACCCAATAGTGCTCTGGGACTCATAAGAGCACAAACAGTTTTTCTACATATTTCTACTCTGTCTGAATGACTTCATTCCACCATCAGTAATAATATACTACTCTGTTTAACCTCCTGTGGAGAGTCATTCATTTTCTTATTCACTTTTCCTGCAATAACATATATAAAGCAGGTGACAGTTATATAGCAGTCCAATTGTTTGGACTAATCATTAAGTGTTTTTTTTTTACCTAAGTCTTCAAACATTGAAACCATTGTTCTAACTGCATACTTTCTAGCATATTGTAAAATCTATTTAATTGTGTATTATATATGTTTCATATGGTACTATACATTTATATCATACTATACATATTACATTCATACCCCCCTCAGTTAAATGATATTTTCTTCTCTTGCTCATTTAACCAATTAAATTTATTCTAAATAAACTGCACAAAAAAAAAAATGTTGTTATGGACTGGATGACAGGAAAGACACAGCTATTGATGAGAGTATCCAAAGCTATAATTTCATTACATCACCATAATCTGCTATCTGGTGAAAGAAAAGCTATATTCAACTCTGCCTTGATACTTAACTTGATATTATATCTCAGGAAAAAAAGACTCAACCTAAAACATATTTAAATCTAACAACTGGAGGGAAAGGTGGTCCACGACAAGAAACACAACACACACACACACACACACACACACATTCGTACACACATGTCCTTGAACAATCAAGCTCTACTCAGTGTAATGTTCTTACATTACCCTTGACAGCTGAAGACATGGTGTGAGAGGACTCAGGTCTGCGCTGGCAGCCAGAGATGATCAAGAGTAGAGTCTTACACGGTGATGTAAGAGTTGGACATCCTTGACATGAGTTGTGTGCATTCATCTGCACATGTATGGGCTCTGATGCTTTTCAGCAGGGAGTTGTCTGGCTTCAAGCGCCAGGTCCTTATATGCCTTGGTGTCTAAGAAGACAGGAAACAACTGACAGGTCCTAAAGCAATTTGGGATCTATCAACTTGATGATGCGCAACTACATCAGATGTCCCGTTGGTAAAAATGACTAAACGCTCTCATTTGTGAAATCCTTGGGATACTTTGATTTGAAAGTATGCCTCAGAGTTTCCTAAAGCCAAGTGACTCCATGACAGTGAAACAAGCCCATGTCAACTACTTGATAAAACGCATCTGTGGTTCAAGCAATAAATGACAAAAATGTCTTTCTGTAAAACATTACAGAAAAAAGGATCGAACACAATGTGGTCATACAGTGAAAATGGCTTGTATAAACAGGAGAACTAACTTTTTGGCTTGATAATACTTTAAAGCAACACATTTGTTTTTTGCTTCAATGTATTTTCCTTCATTTGTGTTTCCTTATTCATGTACAAATGATTTCACAGATTTTCATAGAACTCAATGGAAAGATGGGATATGAGCCAGGAGAGCACTCTTCCTAATTTGGGCATGGATCTATAGAAGTCCTCAAACACTTTCTCAATGAAACATATAGTGTTCTTTTTTATATTTTCACCGCTTACAAAAGGGAGTAATGCATGAATCTTAAGTATTTGGAATTCTTGGAGAACTAATTACATGTGTGACTTAACTGTGGTTGGAAATAACAATCCACACTTAGTGAATTTGCTTGATGGATTCAATGGAATTGACGATGAGCCTTGCCAGAGGTTTGCACTCAACAGTGTCATTTGAAAGTCATGGCTTTTGTTGTCCTTTTGTCTGAACATTTGGATTATCCACTTAAACACACTAAAAAAAAATCTAAGGAACTAAGAGATACACAACGAAAATAAAAGATGGAAACTCTTTACACGTGGAGGTCATGCCTGTCTAAACAAACAGCTCTGTAAAGTTTGTCTTCGTGTGATCATGTGGCCCAGACCTTATAGTGAGGTTTGAGGAGTTGCCAGAAAACCGAGCCAGCGCCATTAGTAAATATACCCAGCCAGGGGCGGCTGTGCCAGAACCCTCGGCTCACCACAGCCGCTAGCCTGAGACTGGTCAGGGTTATACTCAGCTGCTGGGAGCTGTGCTCTGCTCATACAGCCACTGCGTCCAGCAGGAATCCAAAACAAAAAAGAAAAGGCATAAGAGGAACTCCACCAAAAACAGAGCACTTTGAAGTGCTCTGTCCCTTATGGGTTCCTACTCAATCTGCACCACCCCACCACTACAAAGGGCTCGGGCCAAGAAAATGCAAGCCAAATGTAGCTGCAGTTCATAACGTTGACATGCATGGGTATGTGTGTGTGTGTGTGTGTGTGTGTGTGTGTGTGTGAGCGCCATATGTGATTGTTTGCATGCAGGTGTGTCCATATAACTTTATTAAATAGGCACGCAGCACAATGAGCATGCTCTTTATCAACTATAATCCACATAACACAATGGAACGGTGTTGGCTGAGAAAGTGCGACATCTGATTCCGTTGAAATGCAAAAGTTAAAAAACGAAAACGAAAATAAAACTTTAAATTGACAACTTTTAACTTCATTGAATCCTGATTTACACAATGAAGTTATGAAAAAAAAAATCATGGATGCCGTCGTGAGGGAGGAGGAAAAGGAAAAATAGAACATTCGGCATAGAGCAAGACGCCATGAAATAAAGGGGTTTGAGGACAGAGGGAAGAGAGATATGAAGGACAGTTAGGAGACAAAGGGAGGGAGGGGAACAACACTGGTACATGACTATAATCACATTACTCAGCAGAATTGCTCAAATGCAATTCAATAGAGGATGATTCACATCCATAACTACAATTGTCTTGCGTGACTTTTATGTGAATGAGGCACACATTCACAGAGGCAGACAATTCTGAAATGGAAGATATTGCAATGGATTGAATTACAACTTAGCTCTGGAGAACAACAAACAGATATTAGTCAGAAGTTTGAAGGAGGGATCAAAAGCTAGATGGCTAACTCTGGTTAGCGCTGCCTTTGCAACACTCAAATGTTGCATGGATGACTGTGACCGTTCCCACTCATGTTGCACGACCACCTATCAAATTTATATTTGTTCTACGACCACATTCGTACGAAGCACAAACATGAGTGAACAATTGTAGCAGAGGATCGTGATCCCCTGAATAAAAATCAGATGTCATTGAAAGAAAAATGAAATCATTGCTCATTTCAGCCTGGAAACATGAACTAAATGTTCTGCCTATAAATCCAGTTTATTATTGGGCTCAGGCTTCGCCAACATTTTCAACAAGTGAAACAAAAGCAATGGCCCCGCCTCCTCCGTCTCACTCACGCCATCCGCACAATAACCGTCCACCTCTGCACGGTGACCCGAACAACAAGCCCTCCGGGGTCAGTGGCTTGGGCCTGGGCCAAGGCTGTTCCCTCCCTCCATGCCTGCCTCTCTTTGCCCCCTCCCTGGGAGAACCTCCCCACCCTCACAGACCTTCCCTGGTTTGTGTCAGTCTAATGACCCGACTCCCAACTGCAGTACAGCGAGGGAGCACATAGATCTCTATGACGACTTACAGCGCAGCACGAGGAGAGAGGAGATGGAGGAGGGAAGAGGGCAGTTGAGTCGCAAAGGGGAGTAGGGAAAAAAAGCTCTCGGAAAACGTGGACGCGAAAATGGAAGCGAAAATATGCGACACATTTGTACATTTCTTATGAATCTATCTCTGATTGAATGAAGGCCTGAGGCTGCTGGATGCCATTAAGGAGATTGTAGCAGTGGAGGAAGTCGAAGACAGAGTGAGGTGGGGGGGGTGCATGTGTCACAAGAACAATACACCCCCCTGAAACAGCTTCATCGTGAAGATGATGAATCAAAAATTATAATGATGATGATGGTGATGGTGACAATGGAGGTGGTGGTCGCACAGCCCCCCCCCCCCCCAACCCTGCCAACACCCCCCCAACGATTCAATCACAATGAGACCTCCATTCAATCTTCAGATCTTCATGACAATAACTTCTAGCATCAGCAATCGGAAACTTTGGCTCCAGTTGAGCATTCTGTTTTCTTAGGGTTTTAAGGAATAAATGTAGAGTAGAGTCGAATTATACCATCTGTCCTACATGCGGGGAAAGATCAGGGGGCCTGTGGGCTGACATGGCGATTTGTGGGGCTTGGATAAACAGTGAGGCTTCAAATTAATTTCCCCATTGGTGAATAAGAGACCCAATCAAAAAGGCTCTCCAGTGTTTCAAGCAGAAATACTGGAACATGTCTTAAAGTCTGCACTCACACAAGAAAGTATACAATTCATTGAGTGACCTTTTATTGGAGCAGCTTAATTTGACAAATGTTTTGAATCCCTGAATTTATGAATCATTTATTGACTTTGTATAATCTAAATTTGCAATGTCATAACATTACAAATAAATGTGAAGAGATTACAATGTTTGAATCGGCCCCTGGAGTGTGACGAAATCCAATGAGGTTGCCGCACCAGGAAGTCAAGCAATGAACCACCGTCAAGACAAAAGCTGTCAACTCGAGCTCGATCGAGTTCATGGCAACCTACGTGTGGAATGAAGCAATGTTCTGGTGGTGGTGGTGGTGAAAGAGGCCAGAGGAGCGACAGACAGTTTGCTCTGCTGTACTCTGGATGAGCCAGTTCTCCATCCGTGATCATGAATGTCTTGTTTTCCACCCACACGACCTCTCAGCTCTGTCACGGGGGCACTGTGACGGGTATTATGGGTCTCTACAGAATCCACCAGTCATCAGTTGTGACAGGGGCTGGAAGTGAAGGCCATAGACTACAAGGTGATATAATGTAGACATTGTGTGAGTGGACAAAAAGCTTCATAGAGTAGGATTGGAGGTGACGTTCTAAAACGAGTGAAATGTCAAAAAACGAGTTCTGTCTTTGTGCCACTTTGCCCAAAAAATGCAGAGGGCGCTGGGGAGTGGCTGATCGTTTCAATTCAAGGGTTTGAAACACTGATTTCCTTGCAGTATTTTGCCAATACACTGCACAGACGGACACATTTTAGTCCCTTCACCTGCATTGGATTAATGATTTGTTAAATTGCCATGAGATGGAGTGGATGGCCAACACAGTCAGGGGCATGTCGGTAATGATTAAGTGGCGCGGTATCATTTGGTGGGAGGTATCGGGAGAATTTGAACTTTCCCTGACCATCAGTCGGACACCACACAGGGACACCCGATTTCAAAATGTCTTTGAAGGATTCATTTGGGACAAGTTGCCAGACCCCCGTGGTGCAGTCCGTAATATTTGGCAGGAAGAAAAGGCACAATTTGATTGGTCATGAAAGCTGCCCCTCCCTCCCTGTACCACATCTACCAGTGATATATTTGTGCAGAGCCCTGCAACAGCCAACTGTTCCTCGTATGTGGTGCATGTTTCTGGCCACAGAGTCACTCCTTATCGGTTAACACTTGCATGTGCACAGTCACTGTTACTTTTCAGTTAAGAGCAACCAAACCATTAACAAGCAGCAGCAGATGAATTCAGGAATCCATGTTTCTTTCACCATTAAAAACTGCAGAAAAAAAACAAAAACAAAAAAACATGTTGAAGCAGCTGAACACGCCCTGAAAAGCCGTCTACCGCCATCAGACAAGGTCTGGCCTGCACGGTTAAACCAGGAACAAGAGAAAATGAGCGAGCCCAATTTCATATGCCAAAGTCAACAAAACTCTCAGTGCAGCAGGTAAAACTTGTCATCACTTGACCTGTGTCAGTCCTCAGAGAAGGAATTATCATCTATGACATCTATTTCGTGCTGCGTCTGAACCGTGCCGACCGGATGAGGACAGACCTTTCCAGGTCACCGATTTGTACGGTGGCACCTCCGGACTGTCCAACAGGAAATGATTTTCTTCACAAAAGGAGCAGTAAAGGTAGTTCAATGTTTCGAACTCGGACTTTTTTTATTTTTTTTTATTTTTTTTTAAAGAGGATCTGTGCAACAGAAAGTGACCTCAACAAGGGTCTGGTAGAGATCAAAGGTTATGTGTTGAAGGGTCCATGAGACACGGCGGTGAATTACATATTCCATATGCCCAGTCTTACTCAACCCTTTGACTCGCAGTGGTTCCTATGGGACTGAGCCCTTTCAACCATTCCATGCTAATGGGCTGAGAGAGAGCAGGACTTGAGGCCACCTTTGTTGTTATTGTCTGTGTGGTGTGTGAAACAGGAAGGTGGTGGGAGGACAGACTGGCAGAGGAGGACATTTTTCAATATTCAGAACTTGGGACATCGCAATATGAGTTGAGGTATCACGGTTTCTCTCAGACAAAATATAATGATCTGTTTTATTTAAACGATTATACTACACTGTGATATGCTGGCTACCTGTTCACCACTTCTCACCCAACATCGGCCGGGATCTGCTCAAGCTCCCTCGTGACCCTCATAAGGAAAGGTGGCGTAGTTGTGGGATGGATGGACATCCAGACAAAATGGACGGCACATTCAGTTTGAAGATGCACCGAAAAAACTCGCGACAGCAAAAAAAAAAAAAGACTTGTGGGGACCTCAACTGACTGAGTCGGTCTCAGCTGATGATCTTAGAACTTATTTAAATAAAGAAATAAGATACCAGCCACCAGGGAGCAATCAACATGAATGTATTTCACCGTTGGGCAACTGCCATTGTCTATGATTCACACCTGCAACTTCAAAGTTGATCATCGCTGTATGTCAGCACCTGATGTACTGATTACTCCTATAAAGTTACAATGGGTGCGTGGGGACTCAGTGCACCTCCAGCAACTGCAGCTTCATTTACAGTCACCGCCTTGAACCAACCACACAGGGTGTGATCATCACTCTCTTCCACACCATGTGATAGCAGCGCCAGACCTCGGTGTTGCCTCAACAAGTCCCCCCCCCCTTCCCAGCCGCCCCCCCGAGTATTAAAAACCAAAGTTTTGCATACAGGCCTCGGCGAGGGAGCAGGAGGTGGATCACAGGGTAACAGAGCCTCTGGCCGAGAGGCATATGAGCCAAATGTGATTTGACAAGGCCCAGAGCTGCGGGGTCATGCCGCAGTGAGGAACATGTGTCCCTGGGAGGGAAGGCCTTATTGCTCCCTCAGCCAGTCAACATTCTACAGTTTGTGCAACAAATCCTAATGAGGCTATTCTCTGTGGGGGGAGCCAGGCCGCTGTCTGTGGGGATTTGTCTGGAGGGCTAAACAACCAAGGAAAGATGCACTGAAGCGACATACTTGCTCACACTTTTTCCTTCACACACACACACACACACACACACACACACACACACACACACACACACACACACCCCAAGACTAATGAGGTGAGTGGAGCCAAACTGTGTTCCGCAGGCCAGTGCAAGGCAGAGGATTAAATTAAAGACGTGATCACACAAAGAAAGAATCAAAGCAAAAACTATGAAGCAGAATGATCACCCCATGTCAAAATACAGAGCGGATTTGATTGAACAGCAAGCGGCATAGCGACAAAACCGGCGAACAAAAAAAAAGAGACCGTTAGCAAGACCTCAGTTTAGGTTCTCCGAAGTCAGTTGCTTGGTTTTCCTCGGTTGAATCCTCTACAGCTGTGACATTAAATAAGTTAAACAGTGAAATCATCAGAAAGGCCTTTTAAATAATATTCATCTTTGGCCAATACATAGGACATGCACGTCAAAACCAAACTTGAAAAGTTTCCATCTGTGTTTGGAATTTCCACAGACGCAACGCAGGCCAACAGAGCGTACCGAGAGAAGACAGCAGGAGAGAGACGGGTCGATGTTCAAAGACATTCCCATGTTTCTGATCCGTCTTTGGGGTGCGTCCACCTGAAGCACATTATTCCCACTCTCTCTCTCCGTGCCACTTCCTTTTCCGGAGGAGAACTGTAAAGGTAATGCTTTGTAGCAAAGTCACATCGCCACATGTTACTATGATACACTCTGACAACTCTATTGAGTGCAGCCCACGTCTTTTGCCTTCCAGAGGGCGTGTGGAATCAAATGGTGGCACTAATGCTCAACACCTGTTCCTTTCAGGCGTCCGTCACTATATCAAATATACAAACAAGGACAGCTGTGGTGATACGGCCGGGATTTGAGCCAGAACCGTGCAAGAGACGGAGGCAGGGGTCGTCTCTCTCCCAGCACTTGTTCCCACACAGGGTGGAGAGACCCTCTGCAGGTCAGACGGCTGAAAGCAGAGTTGCAGTGGCCAGAGCCTGTAATATTTTACATGTGGTTTTCTGAGGAGCAGCAGGCGCTATCGATTTCTTTAATCTGAAGGAGGGGAACCTGAAAGGGGGAGGGGGGAGGGGGGGGGGCCTATGGGGTCCACCTGCTTTCAATTACGGGGTCCATAAAGACGCTGAGATAGGGGCCGATGTGATGGATGGTCGGAGGGATGCCACGATGGGGTCCGTGCCTTGGTCTTCGGAGGCTCCAGCTTGCCTGGTGGGACCGTCCCACATAACAGATACACAGCCAAACCTTGGATCCAGGGGTGTGTGAAAGAAATGGACCAGGAATACTGGGTCATGTCATGTCATGTCATGTCATCTTCTACCGCTCATCCAGTGTTCTGGGTCACGGGGGTATTTCTACCAGTGTGCATAGGGCCTTTTTCGGGGTATGAGTGTCGGGGCCAGTGACACTGCAGCAGAGCCCGAGTGGGATTCAAACCAGTGACTTTTGCTTCAAAAGGGCAGCTGCTCTAACCACTGATCCACTGCCACCCCGGCATACTGGGTAATTGATCTTATGCTTCTTCACGACTGAGTGGCTTTCGACATGTCTTGTCATTTAGATCATCGTAACTGATAATCATTAAGATCTTGGGTGTGTGTGTGGGGGGGGGGGGAAAAAAAAAAAAACGGGGGGGGGGGGGGGGGGGGGGGTGATACACAAAAAACACAGGGTAAATGATGAAAGTTAAAAAAAAAAAAAGACAAGAGACCGACCACAGACCTGTGGCCCTTCACCTGATCAGGGGATGAACCTTTGAGAAGACATGGAAATGAAGGGTTTGGTAACTGAACCATGTGTTTCTGCACTTCAGCTCAATTGTCTTCACTAAATGACACTGTGTGCATGTGTGAGTGCATGAGTCAGAAGTCATCTGGTGTGAAGTCAGTCAGACCGTTTGGAAAATAAACATCTATTTTGAGTTTTGCAGGAACATGAAACGCACTTACACACCACATTATTTTTCTGTTGCTCTTCGCCGTGGACTGGGTTTGAGGACAGGGCGTGGAATGCACAGAGCACATGCAGATATAAAGAAGATCATCTCCTCTTCTTTTCCTTTTCATATTCTTTGTTGTCGGCATCGCCTCCAAAACCCTGCTTGTTTATCCTTGACTTTCTGACAAGAGAATTTTAGCTCCTGACGGCGCGAGCTGCGCTGACATTTAACTGCGATGATAAAACATTTTCAAAAGTTATGACAGCTTATTCCTGCTGACATTACGTTTAACTGTAGTGGTCAATACACCGGATGTGTAATGTCCTTACTCCAATGTTCTACTGAGCAACTCAAGTTACGGTCAAACACTGGGCAAAGTCTGACACGTTCTCTTAACAACTGAAAGTGTATTTACATCTTGCTGTACGTCATCACATCATGGCCATGCAATCTAACGCGGGGGTGAGAATAGAAGTATGCACGGTACGACTGCGACCTGATGTTTGATCAATTAGACAGAAAATAATATCTGTCAGAACGTCTTGGCCCTTTTCATTTAACATTCTGGTAGCTGTTTATTCTCTCGCTTACTAGACTGGATTCAAACTATGGATTACACTATTTCTTATTGTGCCATTCACAGACCGTTGTGTGACCAGTGCGTGTCACTGAAATCCCATTTCTAAACCAGCTGTGTGGATGATAGCTTTTCACCACCTGTGCGTCACAGACAGATTCCTGGCTGTTGGTCTCATTAACGTGCTCTCACACCATCTGGACTTGATTAGTGTATTTTCCTCGTCCCTGGCCAACCACAGGTCATCTATCAATACTGTCAACAGAGCGGGACACTGCTGCAATGATCGGAACCAGAACCAGACTACTCGATCAATAAATCGACGTGACCTCGCTGTACTATGTGGCACATCGTGGCTGGTTCCACAGATCTAACTTTGACTTGGTTGACAAAAGCCTGACTCATTGTCAAATAATGTCTTTGTCCTATTAGACCAACTGTCCTGACCTGTCTTATTGTGACCTCAGTTGGACAGATACTTCAAAGAGGTTTAAAGATACCTGGCAGAGACAGGAGGGGTTCTCTGGTGTTTCTCAGTGCAAAATGTCCATCAAACTGGTAAAAAAAAAAAAAATTATTAAAGAGTGTGACAACGAGAGCCATTAAGCCATGAAAAATGTGAATGGATTTCTATAAATTGCTCCTCGTTTCTATCCAGTAAATCTTCTCACCAAAGAGTCAGGCCCTGCAGCAGAGTTCGGACAAGTACTTTGAAATCCGAGTCCTGTATCGGATTTCATTCGTAGTGAAAGCAAAATATTTATCTGACATTGATCTAAATCCGTGTCCCTGACGGGCCAGAGAGGCTTTGTCAGCTCAGAGCTGGCACCTCCGACACCCTCCGTCTCTCTACCGATGACACTCTTTGGCCTGTCGGCACCGAAAAGACACAAACCCAAACTGTGCGGCAGTGTGAAGTCCCCGCAAAGGCAGACAGAGATTAGGCATCCTGCTGGCGCTGCGGTCCGCGGGACCCTGCAGCGTCTCTTTGCTTCCTCTCAACATCAAAGAGGGTAGTGGAGCAGCTTGAATTATAGACAGCAAGTGTGCAGTCGAGCCTCCAGTGGCAACAAGTCCTGGCCCGATTAACCTCAGCGCCACCCCGAGGAGGGAGGGAGTGGGATATGCAGGCTTGTAGCAGGGCGAGATGAATTACAGTACCAACAACTGCACATCAGCCACCGGACAAAGGGTCACTCGGGACCTGCAGCCTTTTGATGGCTCAATTCCTCCACTCCAATTCCACCAGTTTGGGGCAATTTACTGCAACGGTTACACAAGGCTTGACCCCTGGCAATTATTTGAAGTGAGATAATTTGTCAATCAAAGGGAACAGGATTTGTTTGAAAGCAACTTCTGATCTCGTGCTCCTTGCCTTTATTGTACTGTTGGAAGTGAAGCAGTTAGTTGAGGTGGATGAACCAATGAGCTCACACTCTTCTCTATACCATTTCCCACGCACACACCCAATGCAGGTTACTATGGGGCACCCTGCCGTGTCAGGGTGACCAACAATGCAAGAGTTGTGATTGGCTCTCCATGCAGCATCAGATTTTCAGCAGACAGTGTCCTGAATCCCCGGCCTCAGCCAAATTGTTTAGATATGTGGGTGAAATGGGCCGAGTTGAAAAGAGACAGGTGCGCCATCTGACATCTGGGCCACATCTGTGCCGTTCAAAAACACTCGACATTGTTATGAAGTAAATAAGGACACTGGACCGGACATTCCGAACGGCTAAAGAAGAGGAAAAGTCCATTGCCGTCGCTGGTTCTACTCTACAGTTGTAACGGCAGAGCAACATCCCTAACCTGACAAACCACGAACGCACCAGTGCGTAGGACATAGTGCCCCCAACTCGAGTTCCACCCACAGCTGCCACAGAGCGACGTTTGCCAATTCATACACATGTAATAACGAATCCTTTCATCTTGCAGACAACCCCAAGTAAATTTTACACTGCACTTCTGTGCACGTCCCTGGGTTCTTACCGATACAGCTGCCAATTGACTGCTTCTAACCCCCCCACGCCCCCCCAACGCCAGATCACAACAGGCATCATTTAACTTTATCTTTCCTATCAAACAGGGCTACACTGTGTTCTTTCATTAATGAAACTACAAAGCCTTTTTCTTATTTACACGTCAGCATGTCATTTCTCTCTCTACGTGGTTGCGTCCGAACTTGTAGAGGAGCCTTCAGTTTTCATTAACGGTCGGTGAGTGTTCATTTTGTTCACTTTGGGCTGCAGAAGAAAAACACGGTTGGTGGCCTTCATTGAGAGGATCCACTCACGAGTATTTCTAAAGGCCTTAATCTGGGGTATTGTTCAAGCAGATGATTATGAACTCATAATAACATCATTTCGAAACCCCGCACAATGGACCTTTAACGTCTGAACTTCTACGGGAGCAAATACAGACAGATACATTTCTCTCAAAAAAGGTTCATTCCTGTCATTCCATTTTTTCCTTATAAGAAATGTAATTTCTGTTTGTGCCGTCCCTCTATTTCTTTCACTGCTGCTGCTGCTGCTGCTGCTGCTGCTGCTGCTGCTTGGGGGGAAAAGTTCCCCTGACTAAAAGGCAGCAGTTACAATCAGGGATGATGACAGCATATTATCAGCAGATGGACAAAAAACAATTCAGACTAGGGGTTATAAGCGGAGATGACACATGGGATCCATTCTGAAGCAGCGGAGATGAATACTGATGTCGTCAGCAACAGGAAGAAGACAAAGGAACAATGATAACACAATAGATGCTGATGGCAACAAGAGCACTTTTGTTAAATTTGGTTTCCTTCCACGAGTTTATATTTTCTACAGACTGTTGCAGATTCTTCAGACGGATTTGGGCCACAAGAGAAAGCGGAGGCTTTACGAAAGCTTCCAACATCATAACATATAATACAAACAAACAATGGTTTTACCATACTTTTTGATGAAGGCTGACACAAAGATAGAGCAAAGACTGATATAGAAACAAAATGACCAGCTTACAAAAAAGCACAGTCTCTATGGGAAAAGTTGTCCAGATGGAGATGGGCCAAAACTGAGAGGGTAGGCAGCTGTTGGAGCCAGCTGTCCGGGCCAGTTGTTCATAGGGGCCGGGAGGCCATGCAGGATGGAGGGATTGGAAGACATTTGGAAGACATTCTGGGCAATGGTGGAGGCGGGGTATATAACAAGCAGATAAAGACGGTGAGGGATGACACAGACGGATTAAAGTGGAAAAAAAGAAAGAAAGTTGAAAGGTAAAAAGGTGCAGCGCACCACATTTACGTTGACATCTCTGGGCCCCGGCGGCTCTGTATTTCATTGCAGCTTTTAATTAGCCGAGAGTGGACTAACGAGTGTGAGTTATCGCAATTCCCCTCCCTTTTGCATGAGTAAACAACAAATAACAACAAATCAATTTCACATGAGTAACTGAACCATTTCTATAAGTAGCGGTTGAATAATCTCTGCAGTGACAACACACTGTATGTTGAACAAGCCCTTTGCTATCACGATAATGAACGTTTCATGGCTACAAGGCCAAATGGGTTTATTGATCAAATTAGATTGATCAAATACGGTACAGAGGGTATGGCTAATGCAAGACAATCTTGAGTGGCCCATTAGCAATCGGGTTTGATGCTGCTGAGGTCGCACGGCAGCATAATAATTAGAGCTGTTACCATGCTTGACTTCCCTCTTTATTGTAATTACTGGATCAAAAAAAGATTTACAGCCACTTCTGCCTCATTAAATCTATAACGGCATCTATGACTGTCAGGTGAGCCAACAAATTTGAAGACTATTTTCAAATGGCAATGAGCTCGAATAATTGTAAAAAAAAAACGTAAATAAAAAGCATCTCTTCTAAAAAGTGAAATCTGATGTTTACTCTATTGAAGAGCCTCTGGACACTATTGGCGCTCTGAGACTGATGGTATGGAATATCAAGCCTAACAGTGCCCCCTGGTGTCCTCTCCTAAAATAGGCAAGTATGCCACAAGACCAAACAGCAGAAACATAAAGCAATGAGAGCACAGCTGCAGGCTCTAATGATGCACCCCGTTAAACCCAGATACCACACTTTGAAATTTCACATATGGACATGCTAACCATGGTAGTCCAGTCACGGGACTCAAGAATGCATGCGTATACACTCTGGAAAATGATATGGGAAGTCTCCTTTGCGTGTGTGGAAAAGTTGCTGCAGATACTTACTTTAAATTCCGGGGATGTGAATACGTTGTCTGTGGTTCTTTATTGTTTCCAGCAGCGACACAATGATCCCACCTGGCAGCCTCGGAGACAGTCTGATAAGAGGAAAACATTTTGAAATTACATTGCGCAACGATTCCCAGCATTGAATACATTTCTCCAGTGGAAGTATGACTCAACAGAAACGTGTTATTAATATCAGATGTGTTATCATATTAGGCCGAAGCATGCAGAAGAACCTATGGTAGACTTCAGTTGTCCTTTAAACCCCGACAATGTTTAGCACGTCCACTCTGGGCTCCTGTCAAAACATGGAGGCCCCCATGAAGAGGACCCGCTCCTCGTGTAAATACACATTAATGGGCTCATTTAAGGGTTATGGGGGGAAAAAATTATACCTTAGGGCGATTACATATTCATGAAAATGTCAGTATGTCATTGTTTTGTAGTATTTTATATAAGTTACAAAAAGGAAAGACATTTTACACACTGCACCTTTAAATAAACTATGTACCGAAATATGTGCGTAGTTGACCCACTGAAACCTTGCAGAGTGAAAAACGTGGGAACAGACTTTTATAACGATGTTACATGATGATGCATGTTGCAGCCAATCACCTCGCTATCGACTTGGAACATAAGAGAACGAATAAAAGCCTTAAGTTGTCATTAAAACCAAAACGTTCAATTACTATTTGCTATCAAAATAGAAACAACTCCCCTTCAATCTTGCAAACTGCACCTTTAAAACGCAGCTCTTGATTAGCAAGTGAATGGAGGTCCCCAATGAAATTTTGTTTTCTTGTACCCACTGACCCGCGGCTCTTCGCCCGTTCATTTTCCACTTATGCCTCTAAACGGTTTCATTGGCTCCAGAGCTGCTGGTCACGTTCATATGATGTTGAGCAGCTATAAGCAGAGGATTAGTTTGCTAATGCTCGTGAGAGAAACACTTACGCGACAGAGTAATGACACAGAGAGCAAAGTCCAAACGCACGGGGGGAATTTTAGATCTCCTTACATTTTCCATAAACAAGAAAACATGTCATTACTCCTAAAGCCCGGATGACTGATGGCGTTGAACATTACAGCATTAACGGGTGAAAGCAAACAGTCCTGGTGGGGTGGCGAGATTTGGACCAGTGAATGGATGTCGGGTTCAGAGAGGTCGATGTGACGATCACAAATACGGAGTTGAATGTTTACAATGTCGGAGGCCTCGGACTTTTTTTTAGAAAAGTCATACGGAATCTGACGGAGGATGTTAAATCAAAAGCATTTGACAGAATATCAAGTTGATGGCAGTGAGTGGGAATATGTGGAGGCAAAAACAACATGGATCTTCTTTGTCAGCTAACTGTACATTTATACATATTCTAAAATCTTCATTTATATTTCAAAGGTCTGGTGTGTGAGATTCAGGCATGGATCGGAAAATTATTCTACAGATATTTTCATATGCATTTAATCACTTTAAGGAAAAGCTTATCTGAGTTGTTTTGTGTCGGAAGTTGCCATCCTGTCTCTGCTGTTGTGACAAGGTGAAAACTTAAAGTCTGCGCCTATGAGGGAAATATGCATCTACCTGTCCTCTCCTGTATAGTTTAATAAAGATAAGCTTCTATTGTATTTCAAAAGCTGTGGATTGAGTGTGAAACATGAATCTCCTCTGCATCCTGATCAGAGTGGTAATACGTGTATATATTCAACTCTGGACAACGAGGCGCAAAGGGTTGTTGTTGTACGTTATATATGAAATGACGATACAGAATGTGGAAGAAATGAAAGGGAATACCTTGAAATAAAGTCCGCAATAAAGTAAGAATATTGTCCGAAAGACAGTAACGATCCCTTCAAATGTGAGCACCGTGTTTTTCCACCTGTCTTTTAAAGGTGCAATGTGAAGAATTCAGTGACGCTAGAGTTGCAGCTGAATACCACTCGCCTCATTCCTCTGGTGGCATTTAGTTATCATGAGAACATTGTAAAGTCTGGGCTCTTTTAAAAACATGGGGGGATAAGGACTTGGAAATGTAAATGCTTATTATGAGGGCTCTGAAAAACAACTGGTATAGATTTAGATGTGTAAACACTTATGGGAACATCAGTATAATATACTTCAATTCTCCCAATAGAAAAAAAAATAAAGTATTTCACCTGGAGGGTTACAGATATCCACGGATGTGATGGTGGGACAGCAGGGATTTAAAGAGCCTGTTCTGAGTTGGGAAACGATGGTGTCGGAGAGATAATTGCCGAGTACTGAGAGCAACGTTGACACTCCCCCAGACAGGTGTTCAAATAAGTTGAGCAACTTGTCTTTAAAGCAGCGAGGGCGGATAAGGCACCTCATCATCTCAACACTCCCAACACAACAAAGGCAGAGCAGCACTTCGCCCACATCTGCTCCAGAGGTGATCCGAGCTGAGGGGACTGGGGCACAACGGTAGACCCCCGTTGGAGGGACAAGATTCAAAGAGAGTGAAACTCAAGCAAAAAAAAGGCCGCGGGGCTCGAACCCCGACTTGGTTAGCGAGGAGTTTGAAAGTAAGTTTCGTGCCGAGGAGCGAAAGATGGCGATATCGTCCCACAGCTTCGGCCTAATGTCAAATCACAGCTGACCCAGTCGCGCCAGCAGCTAGCGTTAAGCTCCGACGCCGGCGTGTGGCCGCGAAAGAAAAAAAAAGAAAAAAAAAAGCCCCCCCAGTTAACGCACAGCTGCTCCGGCCCCGCTCGTTATTAGCCTTTCTATTAGCCGCTAAAACAAGCCCAGCAGCCGCCGCTGGCTGTCGCCGAGCTATGGCTACGTTGGCGTTAGCTAGCCCGCCTGCTAACCTTCCCCTCCCGGCCAAAACAGCTGGGCTAAACAATAGCAAGGCGCTCGCTTGTTGCTTCTGTCGAGGATACTCACATGGACACGCTGCCGGCGTGAAGGCGACACAACCCACGGCGGACCCGTCCGCGACGAAACACGCGTGTCCTCGCCCCACTTGCCGCCAGTGTGTGTTTTCCCTCTGTTTGCCGGATGCTGCTGGACCCACCACACAAGCATCAAACCATGTTGAGTGGGCAGCTGCGCACTAACGACTTGTTTGCACTCCACCAGCCATTGGGAGCCCTCCGAAGGAATGTAGGGAACTTGGAAGGACACTAGGAGGGGACAGTGTTCCCTGCACCCTTATCTCCTCTGACGCTGGAGTTTTTCCATTGTAACTGAAGGTGCAGGACTGGGTTCATTCATTTACAACGGTGATGGGGATACTGATGATGATAACGATTATAACAACAACAACAACAACAACAACAACAATAATAATAATGATAATAATAATTAATAGAAATAATGACAACAACAACAACAATAATAATAATAATAATAATAATAATAAATATAAATAATGACAACAACAACAACAATAATAATAATAATAATAATAATGATAATTATAATAATAATCATCATCATCATAATAATAATAATAATACTAATAGAAACAAAGCAAAACTGTAGGGAATCTTCATTACCCGCATTATCATTTTTACGGTGATTTGCATAGCACTCATTTCAAAGTGC
>JAFBJT010090822.1:0-15855 GCA_016785325.1 Chascanopsetta lugubris
AACTCAGTCACAAATATCAAATATCTTCCATTGAGGCTTTCCACAGAGTCGTTCTGAAGTTCGCACCGAGAAAGATTTCTTTCACCTCGTCTGAAATGCTGTGCAGGTAATGATTTGAGTGTGTAGTGTTTCAGGTCATGTCTTTATGTGACAAACCAAAAATATTCAATTCATCATTTATTATTTCCCAGAATCAAAGACCAAGGGAAGTGACAGATTCTCATATTGGAAACATAAATGGTCGCATTTTATCTTCACGACTAACAAAACCACTTCTTATTTAAATCGTCTCTTGATCGTTTGTCTCAGACTGTATCTGTCGGCGATGTACTTCAACGAGACGGTAGGTCGAAGCCAGACAACAGTGTCTGACAGAAAGGCTGTGTCCCCCCAGAGGTTTCCTGACATGAAGAAGGCAGACTGTACCATGAAGCCTGTCACACCAGCTCCTCCATACAGTAAGTTCAAAACTGTTTGTCATCAATAACAAAATAAAGACAGACTTAACAACATTAATACAATTTTAAAATAATTTTTTCAGACTATGTGAGAGACCTCATGACTCTGCTGTTTGACGAAGTTTTTGTGGACCCCTCCTCATACTTCGATGAACTCAGACAAATCGCCAACCCAGTGAAGATGTCGGCACAGAATGAAGTCCCCTCTAAGGCGGAGCTCATTGCCTCACGCGCTACAAGCCAGGCGACCACAGTCCGAACCGAACAACGCTCCCAACAGGATTTGGAAACTCCAAGCGTATACGATAAACAATCAGGGACAGAATGATGACCGTGCCTTGTCTTCCATGGATACAAGTTTCCTCCAATGGCTGAGGAAGGAGACACTGGCGGCACAAACAGAACGGTACCGCAGCAACATTTCTCAGTTGTACATTTTGTATTTCTAATGTATATTATTAGTCCTTTACTCTACTAATAAATAGCTTTTCTTAAGTCACTGATTATTGTATCTAATAATTTACTTGTATACAGAAAGGGAAATATATTATTCAATACATTAGAGTTTATTTTACTGAATGGCATTCAAGGGCCCATGGAATCCATCTCTAAGTGTAGAACATGATGTTGGCCATATATAGAACAAAGGAATAACTACAGCATCTATTGAGCTGCGTTTTGCGGTGAGTCAGAACAGACACGACATGTCACTCTGTAACCACTGTGTGGTGCTAAAGCTTCACAGCACTGAGCCCTCACGTCTCTCCACATGGGTGTTTTAGGGACTTCTCATAGTTTTACACTTTAGATAATAAAAGGAAAGTGACTCTTGAAATATAATTTTTGCTTTGAATGTTGAGAGTATATCAAACCATGGTACCTGGTGTCCATCCAGGGCAATAACAGAGGGGGATACTTATGATATAATTGCTCCTCAGTTATTGAACTAATTGAATCAGACAAGACTAAACGAGTGGAACCATGCCAATCATCGTCCCTGAGATTATTCCAGCTCTTGAGCTGATGTTTCCTTGAAAGAGTCTGTCGCATCGTGTCCTACAGACTCATGTTCAGTGCCATGTTTAGGGGCTGCATGGTGTTGTGTCGGTGTCAGCAGTCTGGACCCAGGGAACAGACCAAAAAATACAATGCAAGCACCTTTTCAATGCCTCTGTGAAACGGCGGGCTTACACACACAAAACACCAGCTTATCACTGGTGGACAAAGTCATCAGAGAGACATTATACTGGAGTTACCATAGAGATGCACAAACGAATAAACTTTGCAGGATCAGATGAACAGTGTCGTTTGAGGAAAAGTTTCATTTTGAATGACCAACCATGACTGTCAGTCATGTGTTGACAGTCTGTTCATCACGTCTGAACAGAAGCTGCAAAAGACTTGCATGCTAAATTGTCCTGATGTCATTCGGAATCTATCTACAGCAGTATCTGCAGTACCGAAGCCATTTATATAGGTGTGTGTGTGTATGTGTATATATGTGTGTGTGTGTGTGTGTCTGTCCCATTGAAAAAGCAGCTCATAGGTTCAGCCGTGGCAGCTGCACAAACAGATCATAGAAACCAGCAGAAACTGTCGCTGGCAGCGTTTTGTCTCCAACGCATAAAGGGAGGAAAAGCGATGAGGTCAGCGCGATCCTTTCAGAGGTGCTGCTGCCGTCCCTCCGCCTGCCCTGGTCAGCATGATGCTCCACTGAAGAAGCTCAATGCCGGGCCCTGCTCTCCCCTCTTCCCCTGCAACCGTGGATTTTCCACCGCTTTATCCGACCTGAGCCTCCAAACCCGCCCAGCGCACACAATGTAAACGTCTGGCCTAATCAGTTCTGCCACCGCCGACCCAATTCGTACCGATCCGCAGCCCAAGTGGGCAAAATTGAGAAGCTGCTGGAGCTCTGGTGATCACCGTTAGAGTCGACATTTGATTGCACCTGACAATGAAAGATAGGGGGGGGGGGTTGAAATGTGAAATTCATGCAGCGTGTGCAATAGCTTGAGAGTGATTGAGAAATTCCCACGTGCATGCCCCCCATCTGTTTTCAGGCAGACGTGTCATGGATGGGATTTTGTCAGTATTTCCCGTTAAAACCAGACAGATAGTGAGCTTGATCTGTTCCACTTTCCTTCTCCCGAGGTGCACACGACCCCCCCCACCCCTCGCCCCCCTCCCCGAGAAGCAGGAAATACACCCCAGTATAAATCTACCCTCACATCTCTGACGCCCAACCACCAGCCCCAATGTCAAAGCATCCTGCAAACAATCATCCTATAAGAGCTTCACTCGGAGTTATCGATGATCTTTGATTAATTCTGACACGCTCATTCGAACCCCCAGTGTGTTCCACAATGAGCCGCCGCGCACAGGGGTCAGGGCAGGAGAAGGGTTAAGTGACTTTGTTTTTGATGCGTAGTATTGTGCGCTGACCCCTCCCCCGGGATCAGCGGGGCGACCCGGGGCCCGGGCGTGTTATAAAAAGCTCTCTGAGCTCCCCCTTCTCTGGTAAAGAGGCTGAATGTCTGCAGGACATGCTTAACGTCTGTCCATCCATGTTCTTCCACTAACAACCAGCGGGGTTGGCATATAGATGCACAGAGACTGGCGTGCTGCTCCCCTCAGGAGCTCTCTATGACAGACACCAGGACTCAGCAGAGTGCATGAGAGTTGCATGACGAGCAGGTTGCGTGTTCTTGCTTGAGAGAGGCGGTTTCCCATCGAGGTTCCAGGTCGTTTCACCGCGTGTTTTCCCGCTCTCAGCCGGTGTTTATGTGCAGGAGAGACACATCGGTCGACTAGTTCCTTGTCCTTTTTTTTTTTCCCATCGCTTTGAAGTCGTTTTTTCGACCTTTTTCGACAACATGTGGGAGTTCAGGTCTATGTCTTTCTGGCGAGCGGTGTTCGCCGAGTTCTACGGCACCATGTTCTTCGTGTTCTTCGGCCTGGGGGCGGCCCTCCGCTGGACCACCGGGCCCCATAATGTCCTCCACGTTGCCTTCTGCTTCGGACTGGCAGCTGCCACCCTCATCCAGTCCATCGGCCACATCAGCGGCGGTCACATCAACCCGGCGGTCACCTTTGCCTACCTGATCGGCTCCCAGATGTCCCTGTTCCGCGCCTTCTTCTACATCATCGCCCAGTGTCTCGGAGCCATGGCCGGCGCTGCTGTGCTCTACGGGGTCACGCCCGGCAACATGCGGGGAAACCTGGCTCTCAACACGGTAAGGCGACTCCGTATAAGACAACACACATCATGCCATGCACTTCTCTTTGGGGTGATGTTTACCATTTCTGCCCCCACCCCCCTCTCCTCCCACAGCTGCAGCCGGGCATCAGTCTGGGTATGGCCACCACCATGGAAGTCTTCCTCACCCTGCAGCTTGTTGTCTGCATCTTCGCTGTGACTGACGAGAGGCGTAACGGACGTATGGGCTCCGCTGCCCTCGCCATCGGCTTCTCTGTGCTCATGGGGCATCTCCTCGGGGTAAGAAACAAGCTTCAGTTGAGACGCAGTATGAGGCGCAGTACGCGCAGGGTAACGCGGGGGTGTCAAACGCATTTTAGATCAGGGGCCCAGTTTGATCTCAGGTGGGCGGGACCAGTAGAATCACAGCACGATGACCTATAAACAACAACAACGGCAGCCTTTTCCCGCTGTTTAAGTGCACAAATGTGCAGTTGTTCTTTTAAATCAATCAATGAAAACGTAGCTTCGCAATATAACCAACACAAAGCAAGTACCCCAATTTTTTTACACTTTGCAAAAATCATCATCATGTGGATTGGTCCCGTGTGGCGGGCCGATTCTGGCCCGCGAGGCCGTACGTTTGACACCCCCGGACTATTAGCATCACATTTGACGACTCAATCCAAACCTCCCCCCTCTGTCTGTGACTCAGATGTACTACACCGGGGCAGGGATGAACCCAGCCAGGTCTTTCGCCCCTGCTGTCCTGGTCAGGAATTTCGTCAACCACTGGGTGAGTCGCTGACGTCAGCAAATCCCTTCGTCTTTGTCACACGTGTCACCAGAGGTTCGCCCGTCTGCCTGACACCACATTTGGTTTCTCCTGTGACTGGCAGGTGTACTGGGTGGGTCCTATGATCGGCGGTGCCATGGGGGCCCTGCTGTATGACTTTATGCTGTTCCCCCGCATGCGGGGCCTCTCCGAGAGGCTCGCCACGCTGAAGGGCAACCGGCCCCCGGAGGCCGAGGGCCAGCAGGAGACCAGGGGAGAGCCCATCGAGCTCAAGACACAAGCCCTATAAATCTGGAGTGGAAGATTGGCTTTCCGACGCCCCCCCCCCACCCCCACCCCCACTCTCCCCCTCGCCCTCCACCTCTTCCTCCCTCACTCTTCACATCCCACTCAGCAACCCCCCCCACCCCACCCGCCCCCACCACACACACACACACACATACACACACTCGTTACCTATCCATGACCCTGAGCCATCAGCTCTTCCAATTCCATATCCGCCCCCCGCCTCCTCCCCCCTCCTCCTCCTCCTCCTCCCTCGGAGTGCAGGATGAAAAACGGAGGGTAAGAAGAAGACTTGCCACTGAAGGAAGCATCCTGTGCCCTGTGGTGTGGGGAGTCACCCCCTCCTCCCCCCCTCCCCTCACCCCCTCCTCCCTCCCTGGCTGACCAGGTGGTTCTAACTGCTCAGGAAAGGGGCCTCTCCCTCTTTCTTTCCTTCCTTACCTCCCCCTTTCTCTCTCTCTCTCTTTCTGTTTTCCTCCCTATTTTGTAGTCAGCTACGAGAGTGAAGCTACAGTAGAGCAGTGGACTTCTGCATGCTTTTCCATTTTGATCCGGTGTGATCTGGCCCATGGTTTAGTTTTTGTTTCACAAACTTTGGGTCAATTACATGTACGTGTTGTACTTTACTAGTATTTATTTGACTCGCATTCTTTTTTCTTTTTAAAGCTGTGTGTGTGTGTGTGTGTGTGTGTGTGTGCATGAGAGGATCAGAGTGTGCATGCTTGTCTGTGCACTTGTGCATGTGTTTGCTTGTGTGATTGTTTTCATGGATCATTTATTTTTCACTTTTCATTGCCACCCAATCCTTTGTCTGTATCAAGATAGTCATCATTATTATTATTATTATTATTATTATTATATTACTATTTATCCTTATCACAGGGGAAGGATGCTTCCATTTCCACACCTTCACTGATTCTGCAGTTTAATTCTTTATATTACAACCCCCCCCCTTGTTTTGTATCAGATGCAAATCATCACCTGGACGTAAATTAATTCAATTTAGAGTTTTTTTTAACAGATACTCATATTAAAACAAGTGCCCAGCGATATTTCGACAAATTTGCGCTGGGCTACATTGGATCAAAGAATGACTTTCTGACAGGAGTTTGTCCCCGAAGCTTTAGAGTAGTGCTTTTCACTGATTCCTGTACAGGTGTGCGATATAGTTGGTTTGCTTTTTACTTTTGCGTGTCTGCCATGGAAGAAAAGACAAAAACAAAGAGAGCAGACCCGACGAGCTGTCACGACCAACACGTTTCCCACTTGGCTCGTGTTGTCTGACACGACCGAGGCGTCTCTCACACCGACACACAGGCTAGAAATGACAGAGTGCATGAGGTGTGGTGGCTTCTTGCGGGCGTTCAAAGCGGGAAAAAAAAAGAAACACCCGCTGCCTGTAATTCTCTTCCCAACGCTGAGCCGAGCGGCTCTTTAGGAGTGAAGTAGTTTCAAGCCGCTCTCCGATATCTGGGAGAAGGAGAGAAGGCGACTGCGAGGCGACTGGAATCTTTAGTGTGTTTGTACAGGGGTGACACACGTGCACCTTTATTTTCAAACGGTCTCTGAGAGAGAGCACAATGAACTCTGAAGCTCTGCGTCGGCCCTGGTGCCCCCCCCCCTCTCGCTTCCATCCCTCCTCCGATCTCCCTACCTCCTCCCACCCGGGGTGGAGGGATGGGGGGGGGACAGGGCACTGCGAGAAGTCAGCATTAATATTTCACCAGAGCAGTAAACGAACCAGATGTGTAAGCTGATACTATACTTCTGCTTCCTCTACATAACTTTTTTTCTTCTTCAGTGTGATTTCCCTGGCAGTGATTGAGTAGAATTTAGTGGCCTGTTGAAATTAGACTTTGTGTTCTAATGGAAAAGCTTTGTGATGTACAGTGTAAAGTTTTCTTTTTTTTTTAAAAACACATTTCATGATTGTTGAAACTGGATGGATAGGAAATATAATATCTTAGTTATGCAATGTCTCCTCTTTGGTTGATGGATGATGGAAGTGATGCCACTTGTGTTACACACCCGAATGGCAGAAGGCATACCTTCCCAATCTCTATGCCACTGATTTATTATTTTTATATGTCAAAAAAAATCCAAAAATTCTTATGTTTTCAATCCCCTTTGTCTGTTTTTCTTTTTGACTCGTTGTAGCAAATGGTGCGTAAAATTTAGTCACACCTGGTGGTGAAGTGGCACATTGAAGCCGTCACCTCAACCCTTCCCGTACAAACATGAAGGAGAACCGGATGTCCTCACTAATCATTGCAACCCAAAGGGTGTTTGGTTTGTCCATTCTGGGCTACTGTAAAAAAACAAACAAAAAAAACATGGCGGTGCAACATGGCGGCCTCTATAGAGAGGACCTGCTCCTGATATGAATATAAAAGAACTCTCAGGGATTATGAACACAACGATTCAATCAAGTGATAATTTACACATGAAATGATCAGTCTTTTATATTCGGTTTCTGCAAAAACAACCAAATGACCTGAATCTTACACACTGCATCTTTAATTCAATGTTTTCATATGCCTGTATATTAAGATGCTCCCCTTAATACAATATATGCAACATCTAACATTACATCCACATGGGAACACAATCCAATAAGCATTCTGATAAACTGGTGTGTTTTAGACAAGGCCATGTCTGTCTTCCAAAATAATATAAATGCAACTATACGATTGAATCCAGCATTTACAGTACCACAAATAGTTGGTCCAAAAATATACTCACAGGCAGACTTGAAAACAAATGATTTCACACCGAAGACAATCGACTTGTATATAAAAAAAATATAAAAGGGAATAATCACGGGAATAAGCATCCAACACACTGTACATGTTAATCATGTACAATCAATGCAGCGACAGGAGGTTTAGTGCAAAGCTTCTCATTTACATTATATGCAAATAAAAACGTCTGAAATCAAAACATGACAGTTTCCCAGTGGAAAACTGTCACTGTGAAAGTGTTTTACATTAAGATGAAATGACTTTCAAATGTAATGTCAAATAATTACACTTATTATCCTGGTGCGAGAGTTTAAACCCCTTCATGTAAAACAGCAACACAGGATGAGCTCTATAGAAACTGCTCTAACCCAAACACAAGCTCTATCCCTCACCTTACCTTGAGCCCAGACCTCATGTTTCCATTGGGCGTGTAAATGTGTTATATTGTCCATTCTTGTCCATGACTGGCTCATGACTTGCTACCACAACCTCATGATTCTAAAAGGGAGATATGAAAGTAACTCTACTGAATAATTCAGGACTGGCTAAAGTAAACATTTCAATAAATACTGGCTGAGCGTAGTAGGTTCTCCCACAAAGGGAAGGCGTGTTAGGGGATGTACAGCAGCAAGACGAAAAAGTTTTAGATACAAATGCACCCTATTTGACGAGTCTGCAATAAAAAAAATACAAAAATGAATATTGATTTTCACCTTTCGTATGAGATTTATGGCGGAGGACACACAACATCTCATACAAATCACCATGTCTCACGTGAGACGTTAATAAGAATATATCCAAGAAAGCATGTCACAAGTACATGCTAAAGTCTTACACTTAACGTAAAATGGCCGACAGACGTCACCTCACCATCCTCCTCACTGCTCCCGGTAACATCCCTGCTACTCCCTGCACCACACGGGAGGTTAAAGCTGCAAATGCTTCCTGCATCAGCCATACAAAATGCCGACAACTCAGTCAGACAGTCTGAGACAGACAACACTGTCAAAAAGCTTTTTCAATCACAAGTTAATACAGAGTAAGCAGCCACCATTCTAGTAAAAGGACGACTGATATGTTCCGTAATCTGAAAAACCAACATCCAGTGTGGACTGAGTGACCTCCTACCTTTGTCGTCTGTTGTTACATTTGACCCACACTGTAATAAGTGATCCACTTATTTTCGTTAAAATACGCAAACTCGACGAAGAACCCTGCCACGGGAGACTGAGAGGGTCAGTTCCTCTGCGATTCCCCACTGTCTTTCAGCGACTCCAGAATACTGTCCAGGTCCATGATGGGATCTCCGGGACTAGACAACAGAAACACACTCTTGACGACTTTTGTGAAAAACAGCAAACCGACACGGGCGGAGGATGCGGAGATGAAAACACCTACCTGTGGTCGGAGAACTCCACTCCATCAGTTACACTCTCCCCTGGGCTGTAAGGCTGTAGGAACTGATGCCTGAGAGGAACAACAGGAGATTGTTTTGGGGTCAGTGATACACTTAAAAAAAAAAGGTGCAGTGTGTACGATTTTCCGTCACCTCACCTTCAACCTTCTGAGCATGCAGGAGAACCTACGGCAGACATCAGTTGTCATTGAAACTCAAAGAATGCTTGGAATGTCCACTCTGGGCTACAGGTGCAGTCTGTAAGATTCTAAAAATACTACAAAACAATTACATACTGGTATTTGAATGAATTTTAATCACCTAATGTTTTTGTTTTTTTCCTCCATTACCCGTAAATGAGCCCCTGAACGTAGATTTACATGAGGAGCGGAGCCTCTCTACGGGGGCCGCCATGTTTCCAGGAGCCCAGAGTGGACGTACTGCACATACTTTGAGTATCAATGAAACAACTGAAGTCGACCATAGGTTCTCCTGTCTGCTCGGGAGGGTGAGGGTGAGGCGATGGATGCAACTTCACCTCTAGATGTCCCCAAATCGTACACACTGCACCTTTTAACAATGTATAAATACCTCCTAGATACACAGAACACCCATCCAACCGAGCAAAGGAAAGGAAAGCAGAGAAACACCATAAACAGAACTCCTGTAAGGGTCGCTCATGTTTCAGTGTCAGTAAATCCCCCAAATAAAGTAGAACACCACCGTGTGCGCGCTCTACTGCCAGGGCACAAGTTCGCTTCCGAAAACCACATTTTTCTAGATCTTGGTTTTTATTTTGACACAAAAATCTCGTGTGCACCGTTGGAAAGGACGGCGAGGAGAATAACGGACATTCGAAAAGGAGAGAAACATGCAGACGCGACACTTACACGGGGAAAGAAACGGGACTCTCGTTCATAGGCATCACAGTGGAAGGTGGCGAGATGGCGGAGTCGGGTTCCCTGCGCACAAACACAACACGCTGACTTTGTGTTCCTCAGCTCAACAACGTTTTCCATTCAAGCCAAAACAAGAGTAAATCCAACGTACGTGCCGACTTTGGTATGCAGGGACACCGGGATGTAACCTCCGATGTGCAGAGCTTGAGGTTCTGTTGAAAGCGGAGGACGAAAGGACGCCACCTGTTTGTTACCGGCTCTCACTTGGACTTAAAGCAGTGAACCTGAATCCAAGGATAAAGCACATTACCTGAGTAGAACTTTTTGAAGACTTCGTTTTTGTCGAGGTCAGGATAGAGGTGGGTTAAGTGGTTGATGTCACGGATGCGGTCTCCAAGGCTGAGGATCTCCAGGTCTCTCTTGGTGAAGGGACGAATATTCTGGATTTTCTGGCCCCCATCTGGAAAAACGGTGTTTGACAAATGAGTGTTTTTTTGTGTTTTTCCTGGAACATCCTTCCAACCATCACTGTGCGACGGTCAGGATGTTATTAATGTGAAAATGGACTGATATCCCTCTGGAGACTGTACCTATAGATGAAGGACATGGCAGGTCATCAACTAAAAGCTATCATCCCATTCATCGGACTTAATTGATATTCAGTTTTGTCATTAATGATTAACCATACAGCATGGACAAACTAAACTATGTGTGTTCATGATAACTGACAGTCACCATTGATTCTCCTGAAGTGTGTATGTAATATTTTCCTATCAAATCCATTAAATCAACTGTTTAAAACCTGATCTCTGACAGTGATTTAATGAGTCAGGAGAAGTGTGACTGTGTGTGATGGTTGTGTTTACTCTCCCTGCTTGTACGTACTCTCTAGTTATGTTGTGTGTGTGTGTGACATGGCGACGGATTGAAACTGAGACTGAACTGGATCGCGCCATCATGGCGCTTAATCGCAGGGGGGTTCACGGATCAAGTTGTGGCAGCTGACTGTGGCCTTTGACCTTAAATACCTACATTTTTGCTGTTTATGTCATTGTTCCTTGCTCCTAAACTGGATTCAGATCTGATCTCCCTTTTCAGAAAAAACACTTCAAACTTTCCAACAGTTGAATGAAATGTGAAAGGGCACGCCACCGACACTTACGCTCGGCTGCCGACACATACGCGATGGTGATGCCTCCGATCTCGGAGTCACTGAAGCGAAGTAAGAAGGTCCCGTTGGGTCTGTCTTTGAGGATCACGTGGAGGTGCTGCTTCCCGATGAAACCAAATATCAACCTGACGGAGACGAACATTGTGACAAAGGCGTGTCAATATTGTGCGCGACGTCAATTTCCCCGATCTCTACGTCGTACTGTCGTGTCTCCTCACCTTTGGCTCCAGTACGTCCTCAGATGTCTCTTGGTCAGGTCTATCACTCCTTCAAACCACTGCCAGAAAGTGAAGGTCCGACCCGGGAGAACCTCCTGCGGCAGTGACAACCAGGGTGAGACTCCGGCGTGCCCGTCGGCGCGCGCATGCATGGGACGGACAGCGCAGACCCGAATCTACCTTATTAAACTGGGACCACGAAACCATCATGTTGCTGAAGTCGTCGGTGAAGTCTGGCTTGTCAAAGATCTTCTGGGCCAGGAAGTGGTGGTTGAACTGGTCCAGGTTGTGCTGCGTCTGAACCTCGGAGGTGAACTTACTGTTGAGGGTGCTGTACATCATCCTCCAGGGGACACGCTCCGGCACCACGAACGGCACTCTGTCCTGAGGAGGACCACAAAAGGGCGAGAGCAGTGACGTCATGCATGTAAAAACAAAAAATTAATGAAAAAAAGATTAAGGTCATTTTATGTCACTTCTAAAAAAAGATCACAGGACAATTACATCAGGGACTCACCAGGACACGGAACCTCACCACTAGGTGTCACTGAAACCTACACGTTTTACAACGCTGAGATGATCATAGGCGCTTTCCACTTTGTTTTCAGAGGCTTGTGCATCTCAAACCATCAATTCACTTAATGCAGATCACATCACGTTATTTCCAGTCAGCACTTTGGATCCGACGGAGGAAAGAGATGAACAGGACACTCACTGGGGCCCCAGAGACCGTGACCACATCAGTCTCAGCTCAGCACCGTCAACAAACCAAGCTACGAACAAAACATTGCTCAAAGGATGTTGAGGAGAATTTATGTTTGGTTAATGTTTTTGTGCAAACTAAATTCTCTTTTGACCTTCTTTTTTTTTTCTAACAGCCCACCGGACACCTGCAGCAGGCTTTGGTTAAGGCTTCGTGCGTCCTGATCTCCGGCACACGGAAGTCACACATGCACCGCGTTTACTCTCTGTTATCTGATGTGAAGCATGAGTGATTTCTCCCACTCTCCCCCATTCTCTTTTCAGCACAGACTCAGGAGGCGGAGGCGGAGGCGGAGGGGGGAGGGGGCATCGGGAGATGGGAGTTCCTGTGAGTGGGTGAGGACCCGGCAGAGAGGCTGTGATTTTGTTTTTCCTCTAGGCCTGTGATGAGTGGGGGTGAACACCTCAAGATTTAAGAACCGAAGGAGAAACTATTCAGTCAATGACGATGTTTTACGTAGAAAGATGTGTTTAACATTGAAAAAATGCAACAGACGAAGAGCAGACAGTACAATAGTAGAAATACTTACTGGCTCAGAAAAAGCACAGTCCCAGATGATGGTGGCCAGAGCGTTGTTGTCTTGACTCCCATGGACGATGACGACCACTGGTAGTGAGATCATCTGAAATCATTACCATTTTCAAAAGGGCTTTTTAAAAAGGCTTTACGGCAACAAGATAGATTTAAGCTTATTTTATCAGTTGGATTGGATTAAAGGTTCAGTGTGTAAAAATGTGGGTGCCATCTCTTTGGCCTCCATGCACGGAACAGGAACATGTAGGGGAGGGTGAGAGGTACTGCAGCGACAACGCGCAACTTCATTCACCAGGGGCCACTAAACCCCACGCACCGAACCTTTAACTTGTGAGCCGTTACGTAAGAGAAGGTTGGACGGAGCGGTGCCTTACCTGTATCTTGTAGGCGGTGTCGCAGCCGGTGATGGTGATCTCGGCGGAGAACAGGAGCGCGAACTTCTCCTCTGTCACAGACTCCGATCCCTTCCTGTCGGCCCTCTTGATCTTTTTGATGGACTGTTCGAGCAAGTTGCGGGTTTACATCGACTATTTCCTTCCACTGCCAAACGAGATCTCGGCTGATTGCCCTCCGCTGTGACTTACCATATTTCTAAAGGTGGCGCAGGTGCTCTTGCTGGAGGTGTTGTGCTCTAGAATGGCCGTGTTGTTGATGAGCTCCCCGACGTTATCGCTGCACGAGACAGGACACACAGGGGACGTGGTGGGGATTTTCATTTAAGATGGACGCTTTTCCTAATCTACTTTTATTTGGGTTTACAAAAAAAAACAAAAAAAAAACGCCGGAACTATAAATCTGCCATTTCGCTGCATGCATGACTCACCCGGGGACACCGGTCAGGTTCCTGGCCTGCAGCTCGTTGATGATCTGCGCTCTCAGCACCACAGGTTTCCCTGGAGCCACTTTCTCTCCCAGCAGATATCGAACAGTGGTGGAGAACTTCGACTGCGTCTTGATGACCTGAGGAGGCTGCTTATCCACGACGAGAGAACTGCAGGAGGCATCGGCAGAGAAAGCGTCTTTAAAGCCAAGTCGTCTTTGTTGTTCCACTTTACGGTTGGAAGATACAGTTTGCAGGATTTACCGAAAAACTACGTATAGACTCGTTCCTCTCGATCACCTTTAATGAGCCACTGGTTTTATCTAGTGTTCATCTGCAGAGATGCTCCTCTCCCCTGTCTGCGGTTTTTCTCTCACGTGTCTCAAACATACTTGGTTTAATCGAGAGAAACCCAACACGCGCATGACAAAGCTCCTGGCCTGAGCAAATCTATACATGTGTGCTCAATGTATTCTTTCAAACGTAGGGTGGGACAAATCCTGCATACTACACCTTTAACAGTGACAAAACTGTGTCCGTCTTACCTTTGAACAAGAATCTGCAGAAGTTGGCTGAGTCGCTCTTGCAGCTCTAAGATGGGCTCCACCATCAGCATCAACTCCTGCCTCAGGTTCCCGTTCACACCGAGCAGCTGCTCACACCTGCCAGGACGAGTCAGTGACGGGGGAGGGAGTGGGTGCAGCCGCGGATGAACAGAGAGGGAAGGTATTGAGTGCAACAATACACCACATTTGGTTGTAAACACAACATTCTTCAACTGCTTTCTTCCAGGTCCTGGCACTGAATAATACGGCATCGAACAACAGTTTTGCAGAACACTACGTCAAATCGTGTCAATCAAATATATCAAGGAAAGAAAGAAAAAGAACCATGTTCCTGCCACTGGAAAAAGTAGGTGTTGAAGGACTTGGGGCGGAGGGGGGGAGGGGAGGGGGGGCGGGTGCAGCTCACCAGGTCTGCAGCGTGTTGAGGTTTTCATCAAACGGATGTCCGATGGTCGCCTTGTGCTGCTCCCACCTCCACGTCTTCAGCCGGCTGAGCAGCGCGGCCTGACACTGGTCCAAACAGTCCACAGACTCGTGCAGCAGCTGGAGGCGCGACTACGGCAACAGCACATACAAACACGCATTAAACTGGTACGCGTGGGCGGCAACTTCCTGAATGTGTGGCGACCGAGGGGGTTTGTTCACTCGATATTCCTTTGGAATGATGGGAACAGAAACTTTGGTGTACTTGGTAAAAAAATGTAACGGTCAGACCACCAGGAAGCGGTGACCGGCTTACTGTGGCCATAACGTTCCCTTTGAACTCCAGCTGCTGGATGTGGTTCTGTAACTTTTGAATCTCAGGATTTTGGAGGTCCAGTCCGTTCTGCTGCATTGGGCCTGTGCCAATATAAAAACATGATCGGTTACTTGTCCACTCTGATCACAACAAAGTCGATAAAAAGCATCCATTCATCCTAAACTTTGAAATACAGATTTCACTAAACCACCTGTAGACAACAAGTTATATATCTTAAAGGTGCAGTGTGTAAAGTTTCAGTCATTTTTGTCATTTCTAAAAATATTACTACACAAGCAATTGTGTGTGTGTGTGAGAGAGAGAGAGAGAGAGAGAGAGAGAGAGAGAGAGAGAGAGAGAGAGAGAGAGAGAGAGAGAGAGAGAGAGAGAGAGAGAGAGAGAGAGAGAGAGAGAGAGAGAGAGAGAGAGAGAGAGAGAGAGAGAGAGAGAGAGAGAGAGACTCACCTTGTAATTCCTCATAGTTCTGTCTCTCCCAGTTGAGCTCTTCTTGCAGCTGGTGCATATTCTGTCGGATGACCTGGACCTCCAGCACCTTCAGAACCAGGTTGTCCACGTCCTGCGTGCTGGTGAACATCGCTTGGCTGGTCTCGTATGCTGGGTACTGTGGAGGGCTGATCTGTGTGGGCTTCACACGTGGAACAAGGGCAGAATCTCTTTAATAGGTTCAAATCGAAGGCGCCCCCCCCCCAGGGGCCTCTCTCTTTTGACGGTTCCGTGTGTAGGTTAGCAGTGAACCTCTGGTCAGGTTTTTACCGTGTTGAGAAGATCCCGCTCCTTCCTGAGGATGTCTCTCACCATCACTGCAAACCGCACAGGCTGGTGTTGGTACACAGCCTGGGAAAACACAGCGCACGTCTCATTCGATCATTCAAGAGAACCTTCCGTGTACCTTTACCAGCCACATTGTTCGATGTAGTCGGATTCAAAACAGATCTGCACCATAGCTACAGCTGACAGCCGTGGCTATTTTATTATCTAGGCTGGTCCCACGGCGTCAGTGCAGGTCAGTGACAACAAGACAATGTAAAAAGATGCAAAGATGCAAATCTGACCACTCTCATTGAAGTGGCATCGCCACATATCAGATATTTAAGTGAGCGAAGATCAGATTTCTGATGCAACCACCATCGTCTCTAGGAATCTCTGGACTCACACAAAGAGAATCCGTCTCAGTCACCTTTAACTAGTCGGTATGAGTGTGTGATTGTGTCTTTCTCATATATATGTATTTTCTCGTTTTCTTGTGGTCTTG
>JAFBJT010090852.1:0-17875 GCA_016785325.1 Chascanopsetta lugubris
ATTGTCTTAAAATGATTTTAGTAAGCGTTTGTAACATATTGAATTAAGAATAACATGCTACTTTAGGACGTAATGCATGGTTTCAAGGTCAGGTGGAAGAGTCACCTGGCAACATTACGTAGGGGAAAAAAAAACAGAATAAATCACACCCGCCTACTATCACTTGTGTTGCACTTCATGCCTCAGTAAAGCTCGAGGGAAAATGCTGTGATTTTAGCTATGATAAGCGCCTCAGCTTTACAGATATTGACGTGACTGACTGAACTGTCATAAAACGATAAGATACAACTACCATAAGTAATTAAAACATTTCCGCATTCTATATTTATTACTTTGCAAATTATAGTGTTGGGCATTCGGGTATTATCAACGATGTTATGAATGTCAAATGACCCAACAACACGTGAATGTAGCCACAGTATTTTTTTTGCATGCAATGCAGATTGCTCACATGCGAAAGTGCAAATACGTGTGTTTCAGGATTTTATTGCATTGTGAAAGCTTTACAAGTCAAAAATTAAAATGGGAACTATTGAAAAAAAGGCATACCTTGTTAAATGTAAGAATGTAACTATACCACACAACGTATGACGCAGAACAATAATCAATTATGGCAAGAAATATTAAATAGCAGATAAAATATCAGACATTGAATTATTAATTTTGAAATGTACAAGGGGTCAAGAGTTTTCTCCAGAATTAATATTTGAAAATACATACAACACAAGAACGTGTCAAAATGATGGAATAAAGATGTCTGACCCTTTTATGAAGTCTGGTTCACCCCCACAACTATGGTCATTCACATTTCCTCCAGTTTCTTGTTTGGGCCTCATATTTTCAATACAACTGCGTCTTAAGTGTCGAAACACAGTTCACGTCTGACGCAAACAGATATCCATTTAAATGTTTTAGCGACTCACTACATTTCCCATGATCCTTTGTTGCATCACATGACACCTCAGCTGTTCTACGACAAGCATATCAACAAACCTGAGTGTTCATGCAAACCAGATAAAACCAGTAGCATGCCACTTCATCGAAAGTAAAACACTTGATGTCCTGAGAGCTCTAAAGGAGACAGCATCTACCAGGTAGGCTGCTGCTCGCCCTGTGCCCCCATTTCATCATTTTACACCGTGTGTTTTAACTTCCGCGTCAACTCGTAGGTCCGCGTGACACACACGTACTTGTGTTTACGTACTGCGTGTACCCGAGTCTACATGACGCAACAGTGTTATTGTCTCATTTAGCACAAACAACACGTTTACGTATTTATATCCTGTATACATCTATAAATATATCTTTTAGTTGCTTCGGGATGATGAGTAAATCTTAGGAGCCGGGCTATGTTGAACTAGTAATGATCCCAGCTGCTGTTGAGTAATACCTGGAAATCAAGCTAAGAAAACAAAGGCACAGACTGTCATGCTCCAGTCCTCAAATGTTGATCTTAACGTACAACTCTGTTTGTTACATAACTTGTAAATGTGCCGATTTGCTGCAGTAATATTAGATTTGAGATCATTTTACGTTTGTATTTCATGTTGCTCATGGTGATGTTTGTATTTGTTGTTGTCAGATCAGTCATGACTCCCACTGCAGACAAAATGGTGACAGGACTTGTTGCTGCCACATTCACTCCCTTCACTGCTCAAGGGTAAGAATCGGCCACACCCCACTTTCCCTTATTGTGTGTGTTATTTTTCTCTAAACTCCAGCTCTGACCGATGAGTCTGTTTGTTCAATTCCCCTTTAAATCAAAAAGTGAGGACTAAGTGGTAACTTAGAACAGTGCTTAGCGTGTCATCTAGAGCACTGTAGCATGTTTGGTGTTCCATTTGCCACGTGTGTGGGCCGATATTGTTTACATTTTCCCAAAACAGTGAAATCAACTTATCAGAGATCGGACCTTATATTGACTACTTGAGAGAGAAGCAAGGTGTACATTGCATATTTGGTAAGTTTACACCTGGATTCCTCCTTTGATAACTGTGTGTTCCCAGCCAAATCACATACTAAGTATTGCGTGTTCACCCTGTTGATTTGTAAATAGAATTCATGTGTTGTCCCTCTTATGGATGGATTATTAGGTAGAAATAGAAAATGTGATGCATAAAGAAATACATTTAAAGGTGTGTGAGATCCATAAAAATCATTTAAATCTTAATTAGAGGAGAAAATCAAGTTAATGTATGCCATCACTGCTAATAAATGTGATGCATATTACCAAACTGTAGCACAGCCCAGTTAAACAAATGCAGCTTTCTCATGACCCCAATGGCAAAACAAAAACAAGATGGTGCCATTAAAGTGAAATTAAGTTAGTTCCTAGACCAAACTGAAAGTCATTGTCTTTCTTATCAGGTTTTTGTTTCAGTATGAAAAGTTGACCTCAGCCCCTGTTTAGTCTCTGGTTGGACTCCAAAATAACAACTCCTCCTCAAACTGAAACATTGGCTCACTTTAATCTCGACTACTCACTGTTTCCTTAACATGATTGTTATTAATGTCACTCTGCTCAAACCCTATGAATCATTTCCTTGTCCTGGCATGTATCGTTCACTTCCTGTTAGACGTGCATGTTGAACCATACACAGTGTGTTTCTCTCATCATACCACGTCATTGCCTGTATCACTGCTCTTTACCCTTGAAGTAGTCTTGTCTTGGTAAATGTTGCACACTCAGGCCTCCTGGTGGTGGATCCCTCTTTGAATGGGCCCCACCAGAGGTTTCCTCTATTGTTGGCCATAGCATGGGGGATATTTCCCTCGGCTTTCCTGAACATCTGGTACTCACAGGTAGGCTAAGCTTGGATATGTAGGTTAAAGATTCTATCATCTCCATTTCTTTGTCTCCATTCTTTATGGATCATGTGTGACACACTTTCATTGGTATTCTCATTTTGTGATAGATGATATATTAGAGGCTGATTCAGGTCAACACTTCTTCAAGAAAATATGCTTTATGATCCCATTATGTGTAAAATTCGGTGTGAATAAGACCAGACTTTCCTTGTTCACAGTGAATGGCACCACTGGGGAGGGCATGTCTCTGTCCGTTGCAGAGAGGAAGGTCCTGGCCGAGGAGTGGTGTCTGAGAGCCAAGGGAAAGTAAGTCGTCGCATCGATCACCTCGAACTGCTGCTCAAGAGCACAGGGACACGACAAAAGCTCATTCTGAATTCCCTTTATGTCCATGTGCTTTCCTGCCTCCACAGAATAGATCAGGTGATTGTGCACATTGGCTGCATGAGTCTGAAAGATTCCCAAGAACTGGTGAGTAGTTGGTTTTATGGGGTGAGACAGAACATGGCCAATCATGGCACTACTTCCTTCTTAAGATGTATTTAATGGTTCATGGCTGAATGATTGATTATATTTGGAATCACAGGGAGACATAATAAAGCATGATATGGGTTGTCATTGAACTGAGACCTGCGTTCCGACTCTTCCTTTTAGCCTCATAAACAATACAGAGGAGAAGGAGCTTGACAATAATTGCACATAGATTTTCCCCAATTGTCTCGAATTTGTTTCTGACGAATTATGTGTAAGGTAAGATCAAATGTTTTGTAGGAATCTGTTCAAGCCTGAGAAGCTGAGAAACAATAACATGTGTCTCAATCATGGACTTATTATGAGGGCCCTCCTCTTTATTTTCCTTCCTCGCCCTTTTCACCTCCAGGCTCGTCACGCCGCACAGATCGGGGCTGATGGGATGTCAGTCATTGCTCCTTCTTTCTTCAAGCCCAGGACTGCAGGTATATGAAATGTGTAGTCCAACACGTCCAACTACTTTTTTTTATTCCATTCACTCGACAGTCCTGCCCTGCTCTGTTTCTCTCTATTTCCAGCTGGACGATTCTGCCTCCGTGTTTTATACTGGGCATGATCTTGAGTCACTTTATGTCCCATTGTGATAAAGATTAATGATAATGTTCCACCTCTGCCATGATACTGGTTGAGCCAGTTTAGCGCCCTTATATGTGCTATCTCCGCTCCGCCTCTGCGTGTGCAGGAGGGAGATCCAGCAATGAGGTTTGAATTCAATCTGTCAAAGCAATGGAGCCATAAATAATACAAGAAGAGAGTTAAATTTACTACCACCACTTCAGGAAACATCCTTTTAAACAGTTTTCATTTATCCATTTCCAAAAGGTTTGCCAGCCATTTTGATATTTGATTTTGATACCATTAATAACCAATCATGGTGATTAACTGTTGCAGCCCTACATGTGGTCATCAAATACAAATGCACTAACAAACATGGTTTCCAAAAGAAAAAGATTAATATTGTTCTAAAGAAAACAGATGATCTATGTCTTTGCATGAGATAAAAGTACAATTTATTAGAAGTATTCATGGTGTCTATGTTCTTTCTCTCACCGCTCCAGTTGCATTGAGGACATTTCTCCATGAAGTGTCTTCAGAGGCTCCAAAAATGCCTTTCTATTATTACCACATTCCAGCCATCACTGGTGTGGATGGTCAGTGACATCTTTTATTCTCCAGTTATTGTCTAATGGTCTCCACAGATGACAGTCTGACATCTCTCTGACACACATGTTGTTTTGTCTCAGTGCCAGTGAGGGATGTGCTGGAAGGGATCGAGGAACTCATCCCCTCCTTCAGTGGAGTCAAGTTCAGTGGCACTGACCTGATGGACTTGGGTCAGTGTGTCAGCTACAGTCAGGCCCACTGGTCCTTCCTCTACGGTGTGGACGAGGTCAGTGGTCTCATCTGCTCTTTGCTGCATTTCTTCATGTCTCAAGATGAATATGGGTCACTTTGGAAGAAAAAGAACATTTCAAGTCACAATATTAAGAAGGGAAAAAAAACTCATGATTTTGGGCCATGAGCCATTTTAGAAGAATGGTAAAAGAACATCATGAGGACTGTTGAGGATCCTGTTAAAGGTGCCGTGCGCAGGATTTTCATAAAGAACAATTCATAGACTGTTGACTTGCTTGGGTGTGAGTGAGTGTTGATGAAAAGAAAATAATTACATGTGTGTTTGTTGTCTCCATGTCTGAGCTGTCACACATTCCTGCTGGTGTATCAGCAGCTAGCTCAAGACGTATCCTTCACCATTTTCGGCTCAGGAGCAGGCGCTTATGTCGCACACCAATTTCATTTTCAAACTTCTCGTATGACACATGATAAAGGCAACCAAGGGATTCTGAGAAGGTCTGAGTGAGGGGTTTTTGTGCTGAATACTCCTTTAAAGGTGCAGTATTTAAGATTTGATTTCATTTTTTCACTTGTGGCATGTTTGGGTATGGTTGGGTTTTTTTTTTGAGGAGTGGATGGTCTATGGAGGCTGCCATGTTTTTTATTGTAGCCCAGGGTGGATGTAGTAAACATATTTTGAGGGTGAGGTGATTGTTACAACATGCAACTTCACCAGTAGATGTCACTAAATCTTACACTCTGCACCTTTAAATTGAACAATTTGTGACTTTACTCTCAAAATCCCAGATTTTATTCTTTCAGGTTGACCATAATACTCTGACCCAATCACTTTAACCGATAGCATAAGTAACAACAGTATTTCTTGTTTCAATAGCAACTGTTAGCAGCTCTAGCCATGGGAGCCCACGGAGCTGTCGGAAGGTCAGTAAATGTACACTTTTATGTTTCTTGCCCTCCGTCAGTAATTTACACATCAATACTAATGATCTTCTCTGGCCACAGCACCTACAACTATATGGGATGTCACAACAATGAGCTCATCGCAGCATTCGACAAAGGCGACCTTCTCCAAGCCCGAATGATACAGGTACGATCCATCATCTCTCATAACCTCATATCTGACCCTTTGGGTTTCTGACGACTGTGTCTTTGTCTGATTTCACAGTTCAAGATGCAAGACCTTCTCACCTATGCCAAAAAACAAGGTAAGTCTAAACACGTGCACATCTTAATATTTGGATAGATAGATTTGAGCTCCAACTGAAGCTGCTCTATTGTGGTGGACAGGCTTCGACCTGGGAGTGAACAAGCAGCTGATGAGCGAGGTGTCGGGTCTGAAGCTGGGGCCGCCTCGTCCCCCCTTGATGCCGTGTCCTCCAGGTGTTGCTCTCGCCATCGCGCAAAAATATCACAGCCTGTTTCCGAAACACTGATTTGATGATTGACTCATAAAAAGTTGCCTGACCACCCAGATCTCTCACAATTCATGTCTTTAATTTGTTGTTGACTACAGCAGAAACTCAGGATACATGTTCATACTTTGATACAAGCATCTCTGTTACACTGGATGGGAATAAAGTGTCAGGTATATTTGTCAATTGTTCTTTGAATTTTGGGCATTTCAATTTCATGAATCTTTACAATACAATAATCATATGAATTATATTTTCACTGCTACTGTGTTTTAGGGGCATTTTTTGGTCATGATTTCCCTTATTGGGAAAATCTGTGTATCCTGATACATAATAATCAACCATGTCATGATATCTTAAGAAAAACGGTCATTTCCTGAACCTGTGGGACTGTCAATAAGCACTATATCATCCTGTACTGTATAATGTCATCCGTGAATCATATTTGGAAAAGCTAAACTAAGCTCAAAGTTTAAAAGTAGTTGGTTTTTTGCCTTGAAAATCAGAGCTTGTTTCTTTTACAGTCATTACTCACACTCCATAAGGGAATAGATATGAATCTATCAGTTCTCATTGTATGTAAACTCTCCAATTTTTTTTCATGAATATTCTTTGCATTGTACAAAAATAAACAATCTTTTTATGAGCAACTCTCATGCTCTGTTTGTTTGTTCACTCTGACTCAACTCATTTTTCTATGATGCTGTCATAAGGAGAAAGTCAGATCTGCACAAACATGCCCGTTCGCACTCTCTCTCTCTCTGTCTCTCTCTCTCTCTCTCTCTCTCTGTCTGTCTCTCTCTCTCTCTCTCTCTCTCTCTCTCTCTCCTTCCCAATATATGTGTAAACAAACATAGAACCACAAGATAAACTAGCCATTTAAAAGATACAATTAAGAAGACAGAGGTAACTTAAATGGTAGAGTTTGGTAAATAGAACCTATGTTGCAGATGCAACCGAATAAAAGTTGAATCAATAGCAAAATGGGAGGTTGAGGTTTAAAGCTTAAATTTAAAGATTTTCACATCCTATTGTGTAGAATCTCAGTAGCTATACTACAATATATGTACAATATGTGAGTGTATGTCAACCTTACAGTAAATTGTAAGGTAAGTAGTTGTACTGTTAGTATTTACTTTTTATATTTAATCTGGTGGAGCGGTGGATTGTTTTTTATACTCCGAAGAATAATTTTAATTCAAATTTTTGGTCTTTCCATCAATTCACGCCTGAATGAACCTTACACTTTACAACACGTATTAAAATGCTGATTGAAAACATATGACTGAGATACTTTTGTCAACAGTTTTTGAAAAACTGGACATTTAACACTGTAATCTTCTGGTACTGTATCATGGCGGCATGGGCAGCAGACACACCGCATGGCAGACGTCAGGGGTCAGTAGTTGGGTCTGTGGTGTTCGGGCTGCAGCCTGTGATAGTGGCTCCCTGAGGACTCACCACCTGACCCACTCTGTTTTCACTAGTCACAAGACTCAGAGGTCACGGAAGGTCATCGAAACTGTTTCACCATCTGCAAGGTTTTTGCCCCCCGCAACCCTCCATAACTAATTCTCTCGTTACTTTTGGGTGGGTTCTGATGATTCATGTTGTTTGCACTAGAAAACTAACTTTGCTGCTGTAATGTGAATAATGATAATAAAAGTTTGTATACAATACAATATTTGTATTCATCTAATGTTTTCACTGGATCTCTTTTTTTTAAAAACCCAGAGCGAGTGAACATAATGGCAAGTGAACAATGATCTATTATTTACATAATTTGTATTGAAATATGGACAACTTATTGTACAGCCGCAAAATTAATCGATCAATGTATTGATTAAGTGGTGATTGTGGCTCTTGGGAAGTAAATCCCCCTTCAGCCAAATGTGATCGATGCTGCCCCCTACTGTCTCTATCTCAACAATGCTGTTCCCCTTTGCTCTAAAGCCCTACCTGCCATTATCAGATGGCATATAGTGAACTGGTGGTTGCTCCATGGTACAAAGGACATAGAAGGATCACTGGTGCAACAATGACACCACTCACTGCAATCAGTGGAGGGTGGTTTATATAATGGCTCACAGCAGCTCAGTTTATTTTTCACAATAAAAGCACCATTTGGCTTTACAGAAAGGTTTTTTCCTGGTGGGATTGCTAATTGTCAAACGTTTTTATTGCATTGATACAGCTAAAAAAGTTATTTACTTTCACATAATGATTTCCACAGGGTCTAGGTTACACAACTGTTAACGTGTTGATTTTGTATATTTTAGTTGAATCATATCTTTAAATTAAATCTTATTCAATTTATTCATGATTGTATTTTATCATTTTATTGTTTCTCCACAAAAATAAATGAAACTGTTGAAAATCTCATTTTAGAAAACATTAAAGCAGATGCGGAACATTGTTGTGATTTATCCTGTTCCTCTTCGACAGGAGTACGGAACCATTTGACGGTGGTGCAGTAAAGCGCTTGCGTTTCCGGCCAGCTCAGCGCATCAGCGGTGGTGTGTTGTCAGACCTCCTGTCACACCAGGACCAGGCAGACAGACAGTCACACACACAAGCATTCGGTCAGTCGGTCAGTGAAACAGTCGGTCAGTCAGTAAGTCAGTCAGGCCCCGGCAGCAGCGGTATCCCCGGGCGGTGGAGGAACACCAAAGACCGGCAGAAGAACCATGGTTCTGCTGACGATGATCGCTCGGCTGGCGGACGGTCTGCCGCTGGCCGCCTCCATGCAGGAGGACGAGCAGGTTCACATTTCATCTTCTCTTCCTCCTCCTCTGTTGTGTGGTTGTTGTGTTATGTAGTGTCGGTGTTCAGGGCCGCAGCTGTAAACCGCCTCACATCAGCTCAAACAGTGACACGTTGGCTAACAACACGGCCAGCTGTCACCCACCGGGCAGGGACGGACAGGGGGGGTGGACCGGGGCTGTAAATCCAGATGTGGGTCACGGGTGAGTCCAGGTGTGGACCAGGAGCTGCTGTATGAAACGTTTAGTACATTCACGGGGAGGCGATGAATGGAGGAGGAAAAGGCCTGTGCGCGTGCGTGAGAGCTAAAGTTCTATTTACATAGCGATATTGAGTCACTGCTCAGAGATCCGTCTCCTCCTCCTCACACTAATCACATTCCGTCTCGAAACACCCGAGCGTTTAACGGTGAGGTTTGTAAGATTAAAGTGACGGTGTTTCCGGTTTTGTTGACAAATACTTTTCTTTTCCATTTTTGAGGGTATTAGGGGGTATTTCACCTGATTCTTTCTGATACATTTTTCACGAGCAGCGGGTCCATGGGGCGCCATGATGTTTTTACAGTAGCACAGAATAGACAAAATAAACAGAAGAGAAGGGTGAGGTTTATACAGTTCTGCCACCAAGCTTTAGCACAATATGTATATACATACTACACACTGTACATTTAACACATGTTTTGGTGATTATTATTTTAATGCAACATATTTTTAATCTAGTCTCTTTCAGACTTAATGTCTAAAAGTCTGAACATCTAATGTATTGCAGTGAAACAACAAATGTTGTCCTTGATGACCCTCATCGGGTTAGACGATGAAGAGTCAAAGTTATTACACAGTGTTTCTCCACAAGAGGGTACTCAAGCATTACATCGATTAACTGACTTATGTTCTCAGTGATGACCTCATCACCATTAATATTTGTGTCTTTGTATTCACTTAATGTCCATAGTAAACATCTGCTAACCATATAATAACCTCATTCTTCAATGTTCCACTTTCATTTAGAGTAATTTGTTTTCATTTGTAGTCACTTAAGTTATGTTATTCACCTCCTAATGAACCAGTCCTACTCTTATCAGTAGGTGATCCTCTACTGTGGTGTCTGCCTTATTTCTACAGTAACCCTGAAGGGACAAATGGTATCAGATGGTTGCAATATGATTTCTCTCGACCATGTTCCACTCAGTCCTACACGCTGGTCCTTTAATTTAAATGCATGTTTTGCATATTAATGACTTGCTCCATATCTTACAGTCTGTCACAAAAAGAGAGAAGGGACTACTTTTGAGTGGGTTCTAATGATTCATGTTGCTTGCAGCAGACAATAAACTTTGCTGCTGTAATGTGGATAATGATAATAAAAGTTCAATATTTGTATTTATTTAATGTTTTCAGTGGATCTACATTTATAAAATCCAAGCTAGTGAACATATTGGCTAGTTAACAATGATCTATTATTCTACATTATCTTTGTTGAAACATAAATATTGTACTTATTGTACAACTGCAAAATTAATTGATCAATGTATTGATTAAGTGGTGATTGTAGCTCTTTGGAAGTAAATCCCCCCTTGAGCCAAATGTGATCGATGCTGCCCTCTACTGTCTCTATCTCTGTACTGCTGTTCGCCTTTGCTCTAAAGCCCTACCTGCCATTATCAAATGGCCTATCTTCAAAATGGTGGTTGCTCCATGGTACAAAGGACAGAAGAGGACCACTGGTGCAACAATGACACCAAAAAGAGAGGAGGCACCATAAGGTTTAAAGGTGCAGTGTTTGGGATTTTATGACAACCAGAGCTGAAGTTACATGGTGCAGCTGAATACTTCTCATCTCACATGGCAGCCTCCATAGGGAGGACACGCCCCTAATATAAATATAAAGGGCTCAGATGAGGGTAATAAAAAGTAATTCATTCATTAAGGTGCTTATACACTCTAATCAAAATGATTATTGATATGCTGTTTCTGTCAATAGATTGATTAAAATGAAGACTCAAGCACTGGACCTTTAATCCACTGGTTTACTGTTGAATCTACATAAAGTGTTATTCTGAGACCATTTAGAAGGATCATGTAGGTGCATTTACTCCAGTGCTTTTCTGTTTTTACTGACTCGTATTGATATTTCCTGAGCGTGACTTACCTGAAGTCTAACATCTCTCCCCTCACTCTCTTTTTTGCTTTCAAAAAGGGAAGTGAAAAGGTTTGTTGTGTCTCCGCTCTGTGCTTCAACATCCTCCATGATTCTGTGATGCTACAAATGGCGCTGTAAAAAAAAACCCAAAAACAAATCTGTAGTGCACCTCAGCAATTTGTATCATGCCCGTAATAATCATACATTTTGCACAAAGTCACACAGTTGCTGTTTGTTGTTGTCAGATGTAGCATCGCACCAATGAATCTCGCCGCTGCATTAATTCCCATCACAGGATAAGAAAATACACACTGTCAGTAAATGTATTCAGGTTTCTTATTTGTGTGTTGTGATCCTAGTTAATTTATATCCTCTATCCCATTTTGTCTTTAAAAGAGTTTTATTATCTGTATGCAATTTGCTCAATTGTGTGGTGACTGAGGTTTCATTTTATTTCCAGTTGGGCCGGGACCTTCAGCAATACCAGAGTCAAGCCAAGCAGCTTTTCAGAAAACTCAATGACCAGAGTCCCACACGCTGCACTTTAGAGGCTGGTTCCATGGCATTTCAGTGAGTATGACATGGTTGGGGGAGGGGGGTGAGTGCACACAACACCCCTCTGAGTTCCTAGATCCAAGATAACAAACAGTCTCCCCCCCTTGCAGCTACTTCATCGAGAAAGGAGTGTGTTACCTGGTGCTGTGTGAGGCCAGTTTCCCAAAGAAGCTCGCCTTTGCTTACTTAGAAGATCTGCAGGCAGAGTTTCATGAGCAGCATGGGAAGAGGGTTCCCACAGTGTCGCGGCCGTACTCCTTCATCGAATTTGGTGAGAACAGAATTTTCTGCCGATTGCAGTCATATGCTACAATATTGCTCTTTTGGTCATGTGACAGATATCATATCAAAATAGAGCAAATGAATTAATAAATACAACTATGTGATAGTTGTAAACATATCAATATATATATTTGATCATTAATTTCTGCCAAGTGAAACATGTACTGTCATTTGATTTAAAGGTGCAGTGTGTAAGATTTGGTGACATCTACGGGTGAAGTTGCATGTTGTATCCATCACCTCACCCCTCCCTCGGGCATGAAGGAGAAACTGCTCGCCTTTGATTGTCATTCAAGCTCAAATGATGTTCACCCACTCCCGATGATAACAATTTGTTCAATGCTGTATTATTTTTTTGGAAAAATCACATTTCACAGAGCATCTCTATCTGCTTGTCCTCCTCAGACACCTACATCCAAAAAACCAAAAAGTCCTACATCGACAGTCGAGCACGAAGGAACCTGGGCAGCATCAACACAGAGCTCCAGGACGTGCAGCGGATCATGGTGGCCAACATCGAGGAGGTGCTGCAGAGAGGAGAGGCGCTCTCTGGTGTGTTTCCTGCTGCTCCGCCCACTGCAGCACAAATATACACATCATGTTGTCACGCTTGGAAAATAACCCCCCACCCCTTCCTTTCCCTTTTCTTTATCTCTACCTCTTCCCTTCCCACCCCGCAGCGCTCGACTCCAAGGCCAGCAACCTGTCCTCCCTGTCGAAGAAGTACAGGAGCGACGCCAAGTATCTGAACACCCGCTCCACCTATGCCAAGCTGGCAGCTGGCGGCGTCTTCTTCATCATGCTCATCATCTACGTTCGCTTCTGGTGGCTCTGAGAACGAAAGAGGCGATGAGAGGAGTGAGAGAGAGAGTTGAAGAAGTCGTCACCTTCAACTATAAACCAGGAGCCCTGCTCTTAATAAGACTTTACAGACCTGCCCTCTTGTCCTCGCATGTCCATGGACCTGTGACCTGATCATGATTAACGTCCTAATGCATAGTTTTATTATTATTAATAATGATTATATTGGTTACTTTGTATTTAAAGGCAGTGTGTGTGCAGGAGCAAAGAAAAATGTTTAGTGAGATTCCAGAACTGTATCTTGGGAGTAAGTCTTATATACAGTCTAATGATACAGCAAAGAGCAGACGCTGCCCATATTGTTGTTTCCAATGATAATCCAAGTAATCATCTAGATGATAAGATAAAGCATGCAAAGCAGCTATAAATATTTGGGAATCAGACGGCTCAGTGTCAAATTAAGTCAAATAGACTGTTTATTAAAATGCTTTGTACGGACGCCTTGCAAACATGTCACCCACGTCTTTAAAGACTTTAGAAACATTACAGGACTGAATGCTATTCGTTATCAGAGTGGGAGGGTGATGTATTTCTTGAGTTGAGAGACAGAGAGAGGAGTGTTCTCAGTAGCAGGGGGGTGGTTTCATTTTTATTTGTCCCAAATGTATACTTCAGCCTTCCCCTGTCAGTTGATTTTTATAAAAACAAGAAGGAAAAAATCGTTGTAAAGGAAGAATTTAATTTACGTCACAGTGGGTGATGATTAACATAATGGAGAAGAGGAGAGGGGCCTAAAGAAAGTATCCTGGAGGGGGCGCCGCTGAGCTCCAAACCCTGTGTCCACACTCCCTTTGCATCCTTTTTACATCATGACTGTAGATCTGCAGCTTCCTGTCACCAGACAGAAGATAGAAAGAGAATATTTCATGTCTGGTTGGGTCTTTTTATTTTGTATAAAGTTTACACACACACACACACACGTTTTGACTCAGTTTCAAAGTGGTTGCAAACTGTGTGGGACAGCTGCTGTCTACTCAGCTGGAAAGGACACCATCACTTGTTCTGTTATGTCTGCTGTCTGTCTCTGTCTCTATGAATAAATGCATTTGTTTGACAACATGAATTAAAGTGATGTTCAGTCTTGAAGCAAAAAAATGATGCTTCATAGTGCAAAGTTGGGTATATAGTAATATAATGACTACTTTGTGTGTGAGAGAGAAATGGTATTTGTTGTTTTTTTAACCAGTAGTTGGAGTCGTGTGCTGACGGACATAGTGGCACTGACACTGTTGTGAGCTGAGCAGCCCTTCTTAAAAACAACAGAGTGCTGCTGATGCAGGTTTCTGACACATTCAGAAGACAAATAGTGGTGTAAGCATAAAGTGAAGTCAGAAGCTTCAATGTGAAACATAACAGGAAACATGAGCGCTCACAAAGAGTCCGAGGCAGCAGTGAAGGAATAAAAAATATTATTTTATGTACCAATAAAACATGGTATCGACAATACAATAAACAAATGATAAAGTTTGGTTTCAGTTGAAATGAATAGGTATTTTAAAAGCATGTGCTACAGGAGTCACAAAAAAGAGAGACATTGCTAGAGCCAGTTTCTTGATCCACGACTCAAAAGATGATTATGACCTTTTTCTGCTGACACAGTAAAAAACACATAAGAGTATAAAAAAAACCTCCCATATTTCCTTGTCATGAATTTCATCAATAAATATTTAAAAAAAATACTGATATTGTTGGATACTTTGACATAAAACCACTAAATGATGCCCAGGTTTTCATAGATGACATCATCAGATGACTCAGCATTTATTCTGGATGTGCTGACGCTGACAGAAGGGGGAGGAGCCGGGGGATGAGGCGAAGGTGCTGTCTTGCACACCTGTGCGTACAGGTGAGCAAAGGGGTCAGGCGTGTTCTCAGGCTGAGGGGAGCTCTCCCTCTGGTTCACCGGCTCGGAGTAAATGGGTTCATCGTAACCCATTATCTCTCCCTTGCTGCACACGAGGACGTGTGGGCTCTGCTCTGTGCTGATTCTGTCCAACACCTCTGCGTAGACCGCATCTGCATTGTCCAGAGTGAAGGCAGGCTTCGAGGGGGCAGAGTTAAGAAGAGGGGCGTTTCTTAAGGTGGGGGGTTTGAGAGGGAGGATATCCGCAGGGTCCACATACAGGGGCGCTGAGGCCTGAGGTATGGACACTGGCTGGATGGTGTCCTCTGGCAGGGCGTACACAGGGTCTGCATGCTCACTGTGGTGGTGCTGACCTCCAGGCTGAGTGTTGAACGAAGGAAGCGACGGCAGAGGCATGGAGGTGATGGGGGCAGACACGGCGGGGACCACCAGCTCCTGGGTGCGAGCGGCACCCCTGCCCTCCCCCGTCCTTGGGGCTGTCTTCACAGACGGGCTCTCTATGTGTGTGAGCACTGGCCTCTCGCCCTCCTGGCAGGGTTCCACTGGAGACGGGGCTGAGGACTTCTCCTTGATGGCGCTCTGGATCAGGAGGAAGATGTTCTCTGCCTTCTCTGTCTCAAAGTTGAAGGTTCCGGGACCAGAGTCACAGCGTCTGCCTGCTTCTATGGTGAAGACCAGCTGGAGGGAGAGCAAGGATGGGTGGATGGATGGATGGATGATGGATGATGGATGATGGATGATGGATGATGGATGATGGATGATGGATGATGGATGAATGATGGGTGATGGATGAAGGATGGATGGATGATGGATGGATGAATGATGGATGATGGATGATGGATGATGGATGATGGATGATGGATGAATGAGTGATGGATGAAGGATGGATGGATGATGGATGGATGAATGATGGATGGATGGATGGATGGATGAAAGATGGGTGATGGATGATGGATGGATGAATGATGGATGATGGATGATGGATGATGGATGATGGATGATGGATGGATGGATGATGGATGATGGATGATGGATGATGGATGATGGATGATGGATGGTGGATGATGGATGGATGGATGATGGATGATGGATAGGTGGATGATGAATGATGGACGATGGATGGATGGATGGATGGATGGATGATGGATGGATGGATGGTGGATGATGCATGATGGATGATGGATGATGGATGGATGATGGATGGATGATTGATGGATGGATGATGGATGATGGATGATGGATGGGTGGATAATGGATGGATGGATGATGGATGATGGATGGATGGATGGATGATGGATGATTGATGGATGGATGGATGGATGATGGATGATGGATGATTGATGGATGGTGGATGGTGGATGGTGGATGATGGATGGATGATGGATGATGGATGATGGATGATGGATGATGGATGATGGATGATTGATGGATGGATGATGGATGATTGATGGATGGATGGATGGATGGATGGATGATGGATGATGGATGATGGATGATGGATGATGGATGATTGATGGATGGATGATGGATGATGGATGGATGAATGATGGACGATGGATGGATGGATGATGGATGATGGATGATGGATGGATGGATGATGGATGATGGATGGATGAATGATGGACGATGGATGGATGGATGGATGGATGATGGATGATGGATGATGGATGATGGATGGTGATGGATGATGGATGATGGATGATGGATGGATGGATGATGGATGGATGATGGATGGATGGATGATGGATGATGGATGATGGATGGATGGATGATGATGGATGGATGGATGGATGGATGGTGGATGATGAATGATGGATGATGGATGATTGATGGATGGATGATGGATGGATGATGGATGGATGATGGATGATTGATGGATGGATGGATGATGGATGATGGATGATTGATGGATGGATGATGGATGATGGATGATGGATGGATGGATGATGGATGATGGATGATTGATGGATGGATGATGGATGGATGATGGATGGATGGATGATGGATGATGGGTGGATGATGGATGGATGATTGATGGATGGATGGATGGATGATGGATGATGGATGATGGATGATGGATGATGGATGATGGATGATGGATGATTGATGGATGGATGATGGATGATGGATGGATGGATAATGGATGATGGATGATGGATGGATGGATGATGGATGGATGAATGATGGACGATGGATGATGGATGATGGATGATGGATGATGGATGGATGGATGATGGATGAATGATGGGTGATGGATGATGGATGGATGGATGATGGATGGATGAATGATGGACGATGGATGGATGGATGGATGATGGATGAATGATAGGTGATGGATGATGGATGGATGGATGATGGATGATGGATGATGGATGGATGGATGATGGATGATGGATGGATGGATGATGGATGAATGATGGGTGATGGATGATGGATGGATGATGGATGAATGATGGATGAAAGATGGATGATGCATGATGGATGATGGATGGGTGGATGATGAATGATGGACGATGGATGGATGGATGGTGGATGATGGATGATGGATGATGGATGATTTATGATTGATGATTGATGGATAGATGATGGATGGATGATGGATGGATGGATGATGGATGATGGATGATGGATGATTGATGATTGATGATTGATGGATGGATGATGGATGGATGATGGATGGATGGATGATGGATGATGGATGATGGATGGATGATGGATGATTGATGGATGGATGGATGGGTGATGGATGATGGATGATGGATGATTGATGGATGGATGGATGGATGGATGGATGATGGATGATGGATGATGGATGATGGATGAATGATGAGTGATGGATGATGGATGGATGGATGATGGATGATGGATGATGAATGGATGGATGATGGATGGTGGATGGATGGATGATGAATGAATAATGGGTGATGGATGATGGATGGATGATGGATGAATGATGGATGGAAGATGGATGATGCATGATGGATGATGGATGGGTGGATGATGAATGATGGACGATGGATGGATGGATGGTGGATGATGGATGATGGATGATGGATGATGGATGATGGATGATGGATGATGGATGATTGATGATTGATGGATAGATGATGGATGGATGACGGATGGATGGATGATGGATGATGGATGATGGATGGTGGATGATGGATGATGGATGGATGGATGATGGATGGATGATGATGGATGGATGGATGGATGATGGATGATGGATGATGGATGATGGATGGATGGATGATGGATGGATGATGGATGGATGGATGGATGGTGGATGATGGATGATGGATGA
>JAFBJT010090860.1:0-14170 GCA_016785325.1 Chascanopsetta lugubris
ATGGATGGATAGTTTGATAGATTGATAGATACGGGCATAACACGGTGAGATTGATTATTCTAAATATTCACCAGAAAGTTTATATCTTACACATTCAAAATAATGTTTATTAGATTATAGTGTAATATGCTATTTATTATATTCACATTTGTATCAGTGGGTGTCATTGGGGGTTGAATGTTTTTTTTTTAACATACTAAAATACTCAATTAAAGTGATTGACGTCTTTGTGACTAGAAAACGCCGTTACGAGTTTTGGTTTTATTTTGAAAAGCTATTCTCATTTCCTGTAAGACGATGCCTGATTGGTGGAGAACCGGTAAACTTTACGTGTGACGTAAAAGACCCGGAAAAAGTTGTAGCAAACGCATTAAACATCACATTTCCGTGTATTAGTCCTATCACCTGCTCTGTATTGTGTAGTTAGAAACACCGGAAACACGAAATATATTGACATTTGGTGGGGAAAGGCATGATTCACAGTAAGAACTACATATCCCCCATAAGCCACTGCGGCTGGTGAAGTTCACTCCACTGCGCATGCCCGCGTCGCTTGCTGTAAACGGTCGTTATGGAGATGGGTCATGGTTAGGGAGCTGTCAGCTGTACGGGGGTGTTCGAGGCCACGTTCGGTTTAAAATCCACGGAGGTGAGTGTGTTTGTGTCCGGGGTGTTCGCCAGCAGCAGGGGGGCGTGGCCTCGGAGAGCTGTCTGGACGTTTATTGGATTTAAAGTGGGTCAAAACAACTTTTGAGCACAGCTAATGTAAAGCTAGTTAGCATTAGCTAATCGACACATTCGTGTCAACACGGATAAACTCTGTGTTCAAGCTTGTGTTTCTCACAAGAGGCTGAATGTATGTTCTCTTAGTGTCAGAGGGTTCATGCCCCTGTTAATACCACGCGTCACTGGTGGACACTGGATGTTTGAGGGGCAGGGGCTATAAATAGAAAAGGTACTTGTTGAATGCAGTTCGGGAACCAGTACGCACAATAACTCATTTGTTTTGGACTGTGTTTCATTGCTTTCCATTCGAGGGGCTACTCCAACCATTCTGCACCAGGAAGGGTATGACACCATGCTTTATTTACCCCAGGAGCATCCATTCTAAACAAATACCTTTATTCACTTTTTAAAGGTGCAGTGTTTTGCCACTTCAATATTACAAAAACAATTACATATGGACATTTTAATTGATTTATAATCATTCAGTTTTATATTTTCCTCCACCCTCCCTTGAATGAGCCGATTAATATATTTCTACGTGAGGAGGGAGGTCCTCTCTCGGGGGGCCGCCATGTTTTACAGTAGCTAGAGTGGATGCACTAAAGGTCTTTTGAGTTTTAATGACAACTGAAGTTGACCTTAGGTTCTCCTTCATGCTCAGGCGGTGAGGTGATGGATACAACTTGCAACTTCACCTCTAGATGTCGCCAAATCATACACACTGCACCTTTAATAGTACAATACAAAAACAGATGTTCACACATAGAATAATAATACATAAATAAGATAAAATGAAAATATATATATCTATATATATAGAAAAGGCTGTAAGGCTTTACACTAGGGTTCCATAGTATACCCATTATATGTCCATAGTCGCTAACTGTCTCATTCCGTATGCGAAAACATTTATATTGTGGAAACTGCAAATACTAACTGTCATGGCTGTCCAAACTGCGGCCTGGGTGCCAACTCCTTTCCTTGGTCTATTTTTGATTGGCCCGCAGCAAATTCTAAAACAAAATAATGGAACGCGGCCCACTCACGCCCTTCACTGTCTTGTATTTCTTGCTCCTAACATCAGGTGGAGCTACCGCTTCATTGAAGACGTGTAACCGCAAAGCTCAGAACCAGACCTGGTTTGAAGACTCTGCCACTCTGACTCTGAGGAGTTTGACTGCTGATACATCAGATATAAACAACAACAACAACAACAACAACAACAACATGTCTAATTTGTGGCTTGTATCACTGTGAGGTCGAAGGATGCCCGGGAAGATTGGATTCAATGTGGTGGACTCTTCTAGTCATGAGGACAACTTCACTGCCAAGGAGCTCATGGTCCATGCACCCACAGCCAACGGCTGGAGATCCAGCAGGTATGTAAACATCACACTTCCCTTACATACTTTACATCCAATGGTTCAAAAGCGATCAATCATTTTTCATTGCATGAATCATTCGTCTTTCAGGCTGTGCTCGTACCCTCAACACATCACCATCCAGCTGGTGAAGAGAAGCCGGGTCAGGAAGCTGCAGCTCCTGGCCCACCAGTACCTGATCCCGGCGAAGGTGGAGTTCCACATTGGAGACTCGCTCCCTGAAAGCAGCTCTCCGGGGTTCCCAGGGCAGCTCCGCAGACTCGGGTGGGTTCGAGCACGAGGTCGTTAGCACACGTTGCTCTCGTCTTAGCTCCGATGATGAGATGATCCATACACGAGTCTGTTGAGCTGAAAGCATCACCGCACTTTCACCACAGGTATGTGATTCTGTCGGACAATGAGGTAACGGGCTTTAAAGCTCGGGAGCTGAAGTCGGTCTACGTCGACGCCGTCGGAACGTACCTGAGGATAATCTTTCACAAGAACCATGTCAACAACTACAATCACTACAGTCAGGTACTGTTTATTTTCTTTTGTTTTCATCATCTTCAACCACTTACCCAGTAATCTTGGGTCATGGGGTATTTCAGTGTCAGGGCTAGTGACACTGCTGCAGGGTCCGAGTGGGAATTGAACCAGTGACCTTTACTTCCAAAGGTGACTGCTCTAACCACTGAACCACTGCTGCTCCTTTATTTTATTTTATTTTATTTTATTTTATTTTATTTTATTTTATTTTATTTTATTTTATTTTATTTTATTTTATTTTATTTAGCTTTATTTTATTTTAGTATCGAGCCTAATCCACAGTCACTGCTTGCAGTATTTTATTTTGAAAAAAGGATTATGTCAATCATGTTCAAATGTTTTCATCAACAGCAGAATTTAAAGGTACAGTAGACAGGATTTTTGAGTTAATGTTTATGATCACAGTCAACGGCTGTGTGTGAAGAGGGGCTGTAACTTAAAAAAAATTATATATATATATATGTATATGTATATACACTACTCCATCTACACCTTTAATTTGGTTTAGTGCAATGCAAATGCAAACCAACATCTTGTGTATGATTTCAGGTTGCTTTGATCGCCTTTAATGTCCTGGGAGACTCTTTGGACTCAGACGCTTTGAACACAATCGTAAGTGAGCAAACATACTTCTCTGTGTCTGTCCTCCACTGCCATGTTGGCTCATGAGCAGCAGGGGGAGCTGTTGCACCACAGCCCTCCAAATATCCATCACATTCTGTATCATGCAGTCACTTAAACCGCTTTTGCATTTTTTTTAATGCAAAGTAAATAATGCATTTGAATGTACGTCTGTAGACTCTGACTTACGCTACATGAGTTCATTAGCATAATTTCTTACATAATGATAATCGCCCTGAATAATGCGACATTAAAAATATTCATGTTGTATACGCATGTTTACCTGAATTGTGTGTGTGTGTGTGTGTGTGTGTGTGTGTGTGTGTGTGTGTGTGTGTGAGAGGAATGTGGTAATGAGACACAAAGGGAGGGCAGTATGTAATCACACAGAAGCCCTTTAGTTAGCCGGTGTAATCAGATAGTCCTGCAGATGGACAGCTCCTGGAGGAGAGAGAGCACCTTAAAACAGACACACACACACACGCACACACACACACACACACACACACACACACACACACACACACACACACACACAGAAACAAGAAGACAGGAAGACAGGGACATACACTTGCACAGATTCCAGTGAAACAAGCTGTGCATTGTTGCGCCTCTAATCTGACACTGTGCACCTCCGCCAGTCGACGTGCCTTCAAGGTTCGATTCCCGTCTCTTATATCTGCCTCACAGGAGGAAGTGGAGAGACCGCGTGTAAGAGTCACTTTACCCAAACGATAGTCAGACAGTAAATGATCTGGGAGTATGTCTCTGTGAGGTACTCGGATATCTGCGTTTTAGACTAGAGTTTCTCAACTGGTGGGTCGTGACCCAAAAGTGGGTCACGGGCCTGTTTTCAGTGGGTCGCAAACCTTTGACCGGAACTGCTTTTATTTCTTTATGCATCGGGGGGGGGGGGGGCCCTCTATTCACACTCCTTAACAGTAGGTGGCGATGATGCCCTGTAATGCGAATAAAGCCCTGTCATTTCACATATGGAAGAAAACCCGCAAAGTTATTTTTTTTACGCAAAAAGTACGACACCGAGTGTAAAAGGCAGTCTTTCCCTCTCTAGCGTCGCCACCTGCTGGTCATTTTGGTAACACGCATTCACCCTCTTCGAGCGAGGCTGTGTCGCGACCGTAGACTGCGCGTAACGATGGACGTGGCGTCCGCGACCGTCACCTGTTTGTTTTAGCAGAGTGCTTTAGTGGCAAATTGTGGGCGTGTCCCTCGTCGCCATCTTGCCGAACCCCAACTCTCAACTCCGACTTCCCGGTTCGTTCAAAAATGGGCAAAGAGGCGGAAGGAAGGCACGCGGAGCTGCGGGTCGGCTCGTGGCGCCGCCACCCCCGAGGTTCTTTGGCTGCGTATCGCGCCCCCCTCCGCCATTAACCGTAGCGCCGTTTCTAAGGTTGTTGTGGTGCGCTCGAGGTTTCGGGTGAAGTTCAAGTTGAGGGCCACCTCGAAGTAAACGTCGCGACTCAGCAGATTTGTCCTCCCTCCGCAACGAAAGGGAATAAGTGCGCGTGTGAGTGATCCATCTGTCCATCTGTTTCCCCCCCCAGCCAAGCAGAGAGCAGCTGATCGACCACTACCTCAACTGCACTCAGCAGGAAGCCGCTTTGGACACAACCTTCATGGGGTGAGGCCAGGCCGTTGAACCCTGGTTCCTTTGTCTTGTGACAATAACATCGTTCAACTCGGCCATTGACTTGCCAAGAGCCATTCAAGGTCACTGGCATTTGAAGACAATGCAGGTGGCAAGAGGAAAACACATTTCGAAATAAGTCTTTTTTATCTTGAATCCATCAAACCGACCCCATGGGACGCTGCACCATGGGGGGCGTCGCTCTCCCTTGGGAGCCAGTCTGTGTTTTTCCTCCCTTGACTCGCTCAGCACAAGCTTATCCGAGCGATAATGTCGACCGGGCTCACGTCCTCGACCCAAACATCCGTCGTCTTTCTCTCGTCTTGTCGCCTCCAGTCTGACTCCCGGCAAACACGAGTCCTTCTCGCCCTACGACGACCTGGCCTTCGAGATGTACCAGGACCCCGAGGTGGCTCACATCATCCGACACTTGGACCAGCGCAAGCAGGACGTGGTTCGGCAGGAGAAGTTTGAGCAGGCCAAGTGTCTGAGGCAGGCCATCGCTGACCTGCGCAAGGTACCGAGGCCGCGTCGCATGTTGTTATGATGCTACGATCTGGTATCGTGAGCAAAGCGCACGCAAACAGCGCAGCACCTCTCGTTATTGTTGATGCGTTGACAAAGGGAGGTCGTTCCCCGACAAGCTGCTCGTGAAAGAGGTGAAAATATGGCAGCCATTCAAGGGAGCGGAGCGTAAATATTTAGCAATGGCACTTGCGTTGATGGAGTTTTGAGAATGTGTCTTTGTTTGACTACAAACAGACACTGACACACACACACACACACACACACACTCTCCTAGTTACTGCAATACTTCAGGTATTTAGCCTCCATAGTTTGTCTCCACTCTGTCTGCTTGACATTTACATTATTCTAACATTAGTAAAGACGCCGTGAGCCTGTTTATTATTGTCTGTTGTAAACTTCAAGTTTTATTTTGCCCAGTCGCACCCCCTCACCACACCCTTCCCTTTCCCGCATGACTCAGAATGAGTTGAGCTCATGTTCGGTTCTGAAAACAATATTTCTATTCAGGGAAGGATGCATTCACAAAACATCATCATTATTATATCATCATCATTATTACAATGATTATTAATCATGGGAATGATCAAATGAGCAGACTATTGTGCAGAATTAAATGGAGATACAAATTTAACTAATTTCATCTAGATCCGACTCATCGTGCCTTTTTATAGAATTCGGTCGTCAACGTTTTCTATGTAATATTCAATCATGTTTTGACTTTTCCAAATCTGAAGCTAAAGAGTCAGCGCTGTACATTTTCTCCTTCCCTGTGATGACCATGTGTATTTGTACACCACTGTCCGTAACACTAGTTGTTAAACATTGCTCAGATTCCTGTTACAAACCCTCATTGTTTGCTCTGTTGCCGCGGTGACCATGAATTCCTAATGAGTCGACAGCTGCTGGCCCTCGGCCGCCTCTCTCTCTCCCGCGCCTCAGCACCTCTGCCTCGGTGTAACCAGATAACGCACGGGCGTCGCTCGGCACCTCGTTAGCGTGGTGGCGTATTAGCATGTTGGAGAACACAGGTGCCGGGGGCACTGTCGCCTGGCTCTCCGGGACGAGGCCCGTGGTGTCACATGACCCCCCCACCAACGCCATGGTTCTGCCTCAGGGAGACAGAGCAGAGACTGTGTTGCTTGGCACCCGGTTAGAAACTGTGTTCACCCTCAGGGAATGTTCCTCACAGAGACATTACGGGTTTGACTGACTGTAAGTCGCTGTCACAGGTCTACAGAGGAAAGCTCACACTGGCGTTTATGTAGCTCCAGGGAGTGATGATGATGATGATGATGATGATGATGATGATGATGATGATGATGATGATGATGATGATGAGGATCCAATCACCTAAAAGCAGCTGCTTTGTGGTTTTAAAGGTTTAATCTGGATCATTTAAATGTGGATCCTGTCCGATTTGGCCATGATTCGATTTTTTTCTAGATATTTCTAAAAAATAAAATCTTAAATGAACCCTACCCTTACAGAACAAGAGAACATCATTTAAATATATTTTAAATATATACCATATGTTTTACATATATATATTTTTTATATGTATATTATATCTATTTTCCATATTATTTTGTAATATATTTCATTAAAAATGTCAATACGGGTCCATCTATTTTGTTGCGTAAGGGTGGGGAACTGTTCACCTATTTAAAGCGACACGCGCTTATTCCAGGTGGGCGAGCGTTTGGCTCGATGGGACGTTGAGAAGCAATGTGCAGTGGAGAAGGAAGATTACGACCTGGCTCAGGAGAAGAAGGAGCTGATGGAGGGGTTCCGACGGACCACCTACCAACAGCTGCAGGACCAGCACCTGCTGGATACAACCACGGTGGGTCACGCAGGACCCAGAAATATGGAAATCTGTGCACGTCTGACGTATTCCCTCATTTCCCAGATCGCAAAGACGACACATCCGTGCCCGACCGGGGACCCCCCCTCTCTGCCGCCCTCTCCTGGCCACAGTTCGCTTCCTGTTGGGTCCCCAGTGTCCACAGACTCGCCGAGGAAGGAGAGGAAGGACAACACGCCTCAGAAACAACCCTCATCCCTCACGGACACTCAGAGACGAAGCGGCCCGCCTGATGCGCCCAGCGCGCTCGCCGCCAAATCGCACGTAAGAGCCACTTTTCCGCCGACGATGCGGCAAATCAACCCGGCGGATCAATGAGATCGTTGGCAGCCGCAAATGTCACGGGTCGGGCTTGAGCGCGCTCGTGTAAAGCGAGTCAGCACGTGTCCGGCGCTGAGCCTCTGTCGAGTTGAAGCGCACACGTTGGGAGGCCGTGACCGGTGAGCAGGGTTCTCATTGTCCGGGCCCCGCCTCCCGAGACCGGCCCCACCTCTGGTTCGGGTTTCGCTATTTAATTAAAGGGGTGCGGCGGTGGGCCGAGCCAAGCTGCCGTCAGCTCTGCCCGGTGTCAAGGGTTGGAGCCGTGAGCCGGTGACGCCACCGAATGGACGTTCGCGCCAGTCGTGGCGATGCGCGATCGGTCTGTTCATCACTCACGTGGAAGAGCAGCGATGCCGTCGCGTGTGTGTGTGTGTGTGTGTGTGTGTGTGTGTGTGTGTGTGTGTGTGTGTGTGCCGGCGAACACAAGCCGCCGTGCAACTGATACGCCGGCATCAGTCACACCTGAGCGAGGAGGCGTTAATAGCCCAAGGGTTGACGTCAGCGGCGCAGTTCACAGGGTGACCACTTGAGGCCCGGCTACAAAAGCGCGTCAATCCCCGTAGGCTCAACGTTGGAGGCGAATGAAACGGTTTTGGTCTCAATCAGTCGAGTGTTTTCCCGTGACAACTGGACAGGGGCGGGGCTTATTTTTTGTATTTTATTTTTTTTATATCCAGGTTTGAAATTTTGCATCGTTAAGGGGGTCGGGGCCTTTTGAGTGACACCTGGGCCGACTCTCTGAGGACGCTGCGGTAGCAACCGTGGGCCCACCCCCAGCTCTACCTGCGCTCCGCCTCTTTGCACCTTTAAAAAAAAAAAAAAAACAACAAAATGAAGTAGGAAGAGTGGCTTAAGAAGGTGACGTGGCGTCTGGTTCATTTTGATTTGATTGAGGTTTCAAATGGTTCATAATTGGGAGCGTCTTGAGTGACCCCTGATAAGTTCTGTGGCCCCCGCCTCTTTGCCCGTTTGTGGGTGAAGCAGGAAGTAGGTGGAGGAAGGGTGGCTGACGAGTGAAGCGCCCACCCAAGTCGGTCCAATGAAAACCATTCGAAACCCGGTATTGCAAAGTTGGACATTCTGCATTGACCCCGGAAGTTGACTGACGAGCGCTGTCGCGTCTTCCCCGACAGTTGACGAGTTCGCCTCACGACGAGACGCCTCTACCGGCCCATCGCAGGAGAGAGCCGGCGCCCGAGATCCCCCAGAGTCCCGCAGAGCAGAGACCCTCCCCGCCGCACACCCACGGGGGTCCAGTCAGCACCGAGACGAGCCGAGAGCCAGAGCCCCTGACGGAGGAGGCCCAGAGGGAGGCCGGACTCCCGGTCGATGTTTTCGGGGAGAGCCTGGTGAGGACGATGCGCGGATGAAACAACAGACAAACAACAAAATGTGAAACGATGAGCTGTCTCTCCCCCCCCCCCCCCCCCCCCCCCCCCCCCCCTCCAGGTGGCCGGGGCATATTCCAAGAACTGGTCCCACAGAGAGGAGGCGCTGCTGGCCGTCCGGAGGAGGCTTGTGGAGCTATCGCCCACCTCCCCCAAGGAGGAGCTGCGAAACACGATCAGAGCCGCAGTGTTCCTGGTGAAGAAGGGCCTGCAGGATCAAGTGTCGGCGGTGAGCGGCGACTTCTTTTTTTTTTTTGTTGCCGTTTGATTGTTGGCAACGCGAGAGGAATGAGGGTTCATCCGCCCAGCACTTTGGGGTGATGTGGGATTCAGTAGTTTGCCCAAAGGACACACCACTGTAGCTGGGGCAAGACCGGGATGGAACTGCTGACCTTCTAGTTTGAGGACTCGAGCGCTCAGACCCCTTTGCAGTGGATTTTCACAATAAAGGCGCCTGTAAAGTAGAGTACATTTGTGTCAACTATGTTGACGTGTTGCTCACAGCAACAACTCAGCCTCAGGTGAGGGAAAATGATTCTCGTCAGCCATCTTGTCGATGCCTAGCTCCGCCTACTTCCCGGTTCATCCGAAATCGGGCAGAGGGCGGAGCTCGGGTAGAGCCGGGGGGTGGGCTCATGGTGCTCTCGCAGCATCCACAGAACACGGCAGGTTGGCCCAGGTGTCACTCAAGAGGCCACGCCCCCCCCCCCCCCCCCCCCCCCCCCCCCCCCCCAAAACAAGCCCAAATCAAAACACAAAGAAGAAAAAAAAAAACCCCCCCCCCCCCCCCACAAAAAACCCCCCCCCTGAAGTTGATCATTTAAACATGGGTGTCTATGGGAATTGAGCCTCTAGTGGCCACCCGGTGAACTGCACGTTTCTCCACCTCCCTATGGGACTCAGCCCCGGAGGTTTCTCTTTGCAAAAAAAAAAAAAAAAAATATAACCCCAGAAGATATTTAGTTCTCATTCAACAGTTGACTGGGTGACAAAAGATCAAAGAGGATCCTCGTGAGCGGCTTCACCAACCAGCTCTGGATTTGTTTCACTTCGTCACCAGCTCCCTTTTCGATCACTGGTACAACTGTTACACAATGTTCATACCCCCACGCCGCAGCTTCACAATCAGACATGCAAATACCTCACAATGTCCCCACTGTCCCATGTGCAAAACACCTTCCCTCCGACCGGAGCAGGCTTCCTTAAACCAACATTTGTGAGCGGCCTCGGCCGAGCCACAAGGATGGCCTTGTGGCGCCCGCGGAGGGAGGTCGCGCGCGGCTCGCAGGAAAAGCGCCGCGCTTCCGTCATTCACCTCCGTCCCGAGCCACGCCGATGAACAGAATCATCTGTGAGCGCGTTGGTGGGCTCGGTTTCAGAAGCACCCGAGCGTAACTCACGTTTAACGCCGCACGTCACCGAGTGAACGGCCCCATGATGCGCGTTCACCTCGTGCACGTAGAAATACCGATGATTAAAAAACCAGTGACGTTGTCTGATTAGATCTTCTACCATCTCCACTCTCTCTCTCTCTCTCTCTCTCTCTCTCTCTCTCTCCGCAGGTTCTCCTGGCCTCCTTGAATCTGCTGCGGCTCCTGCTGAGTCAGCTGATCCCAGGTCTGGGCCTGGGCCGCGCTGAGGTGAACCACTGTGTGGACCAGACCTGGCCCAACCTCCTGGCCAGGACCGGGGACTCGGCCGGACGCCTCCGGACCCCGGTCATGGCCCTCATCCAGGTAGAGTGACACCCTGGATTGACCGCTGCCAGAACTGGACTTTCTGTAAACCAAAAGGTCAAAGGTCAAGGATGAGCTCGAATGTCATAATTCATCCATTTTATAACCGGAGGTTGTTCATTTAGTTAAGTTGCCGAACAAGAAGTTTATATGCAAATCCAAAAAAAAAAAAAAACTTGCAGCAGCAGTCAAATCAAAAGATTTACATTTCGTATCATTTGTTGTGTAACAAACCGCTTTTTTTGTTTTGATATTCTTCTTCTGGAAAAACAGGCAGTTGCAATATAAGGTTGCATAAAGACGTATAGATGCCCATTGTTTTTCAAACTCAGTGTCCAGAGCAGACGTTACAATATATAAACAACTTAGAACAAAAAGAAAAAGACCGAAAAAAGAGGAAGGAGAAAATAAATGAATGAATCATCTGAAAAATAAATTGAACTGCCTTTTTGCCCCAAAACAGGCAAAGAGGCGGATCACGGGTAGAGCTTGGATGGGCCCGTGGTCGCTGTCGCAGCAGCCCCATCCATCTTGTGCCTGGTTGGCCCAGGTGTCGCTCAAGAGGCCCCGCCCCTTAATTACGCACAATTACAAACCTCGACAGAATTGAAAATCAGAGAGTTAGAGACACATCAAACTGGTTGAGACCAAAAGCACAATTTGAATCAGGCGTTCAATTCATTCACCACTGAAGTTGATCATTTTAACACGAGAGTCTACGGGAATCGAGAGCCTCGAGTGGCTACCCTGTGTACTGCACCGTTTTTCTTTCTTTTTATCTTGTGGTGAAGTCGCCGATATAGCCCAGATAAGCAAATATTGACTCACAAAAATGGATGCGATGTTGTAAAATAATTGGTTTTCCCCACGTAACATTTATAAATAGTCCTCTCAGCTCGTGGGACTGAAATAACATGTGAATGAAGGACTGGAGTGTGTGTTCAGGCCACGTGTTTGTGTTGCGCGCGTAGTAGCACACGGTGCCTTGCTGCCTTCCCGTGCACGTTGTACTATTTTGTACTTCAAAGGTGTAACAATGAACATCCCACTCTCTTCCTGTTCCTCTCTCAGGAGTTGGCTGTGTTGAAGGAGGTGCGAGCTCTGCAGACGATCCCCACAGACCTCCTGAAGCCCCTCAGACCCAAGTGCCCCCATCGCCTGGCTCAGAGTCAGCTGGAGCTGCTGGAGCAGCTTCTGTCCGAACTGGGAACAGAGAACTCTGGCTTCAGCCTGGACAGCGTCATAAGGGTGAGAGCCAGAAACATCCAAGTGCATCCATCCATAAATCAATCACTGACACATGTTCATTCATTCCTATCGCTAAATTGACCTCAGAGGTCACGGGGGTCAAATTTCCCCAAGTGGCGTCTGGATACGGCAACAAAAATCACCACGTGGCCCAAAAAAAGCATTTTCTCTCCCAGTTTTAATCATTTAAAACTCCTTGCAGGACACCTGCAGATATATTGGTGGGTGATTATTGCTCTTTGTATTCTGTATTTTCAATATAGGATGCTTTTATTTTGGTAAAAACATTCCAAAGGTCAGAGAAAGAGAAAGAAAAGCGCTTCCCCTTTTCCACCAAACTGGTTTCTGGGCTATTTCTAGGCCAGCGCCTGACGTGGCGCCAGTTCTTTGTTTCCCCCGGCTCCGCCCCGGCTCCGCCCCGGCTCCGCCCCTCAAAATCGGAGCCAAACCAGACACCAACTCAATGCTGGTCTAAAGGCAGGCACCGATACGTCGGACGGTGGGTGGATGGGGTTACTGTGACCAACAACATGTGAAACCGCCATATTTGAAAAGGCGCGATGTTATAATAATAATAATAATAATAAGATAATGAATCAGATGAAACAGCAGCGGACTGAGGAGGAAACCCAGTGCTTCGTGAAACTATGACCATCCTCCAAAGTCCTAAATGAATGAATGGAAGCCGCTTGACCGAGCTGGTGATCCAGCGCATCCAGAGGGAGACGTCTGTTTCCGGGTTTGAGTCCGCGAGTGGTGTGATCCACACAAGCTGCGGCGGTCTCCCGCAGGACGTGTCTGGACACTCGACCAGTTTATGAATGGATTTAAAAGTTATATTATTATATTGTTATATTATATTTATAATCTACTACGGGAACAGAGGACGGAGCTGCAGCGGCGGTGGGCTGCATGCAGCGGGGAGCCACAGTCGATCGGTTTATTAACGAACCAATAATGTTTATAAAGTATTACGGAGACAGTGGACGGAACTGGAGCGGCGGTGGGTGGTATCCTGTGTATGAGCGCAGCGGCCGCCTGAAGGGGGCAGCGCTCGTCGCGGGAGCGGCGGTGGTGACGGGGCAGCGCCTCCCGCTGTCTGCAGCGACACAGACGACCGGTTTATAAACAAACTGATTCCAGCATAATAATAACTTGTAATAATTATAAAGTATATTGGGGAACGGATGAAGGGTCCGGAACAGAGTGGGAGGGGGCGATCCACTCCTCGTTATCCGACGTTATCCGATGACGTAATGACGTGGCTCTGATTTGGGGCTCTTGCCGGTGGGAACACAAACGGGGTCTTTGGAGGTGTGGGAGCTGAACCAACAAACCACGTCAGGTGACCCCCGCGCTGAACGAGCCCTGGAACCGGTTTGGTGGAAAAGTATGTGTGACTTCCTTGGCTTTGCCACTTTCATTCATGGGTCGCTGTGGGGGCGGCTTGTTCTCGTAGTCCTGATGCATTATGGGAGCGACGCCACTGAGCATGCTCCATGGGGTCACGTAATGGGGTCACGTGATTGACGCGGCCTCCCCTTGTATTAAAGGTGCGCTGTGTGAGATTTTGGTCCGATTTGCCACTTCCGTAAAAATACGACAAAACAATAACATACTGACACTTTCATCAAGTAGATATTTCATGTTTTTCCATGACCCTCAAAGGAGCCCTTTAATGTATATTTACACGAGGAGGAGGAGGAGGAGGAGGAGGGGCCCTCTCTGTGAAGGCCGCCATGTTTTTACAGTAATATACAATGTGCGACTTCACCCCCCTAGAGGTCACCAAATTCTACACGCTTGCACCTTTAACGCGGCCATGGTTTGCGGGCAGGCTGCTTAAAATGGCCGATAAGCAACAAACACAGAGCGCCATCAGACCGCGCTTCCATGACACGGCGCAGCCTCCGCCCTCATCCACTGTGACTCAGTACCAGCTCCACACAGCTGAGTCAATGTTGTCACTGTTGGGCCTCCGCTCCTCATCTCCTCCCCCTCCCCCTCCCCCCTCCTCCTCCCCCTCCTCCTCCCCCTCCTCCTCCTCAGTCACCTCACATTAATATGAGAACGACCCCACTGTTGACTCTGTCCCCTCCCGTCTCACTCCGCTTTACAGCCCCCCTCTCTTCTCCTCCTCCACCCCCCCATCCCCCCCACCCCCCCACCCGGCCCCCCCA